>UESW01002913.1:59010-86800 GCA_900491605.1 Calamus simplicifolius
CCAAGGCCCATAATTTGACCTTTACGTTATCGCCAAACGTCACAACTCCACCTTTCTTTTCTTCTAGGGTGATGAATTCATCTTTGTCACCCGTCATATGTCTTGAGCAGCCACTATCAAGGTACCACTTTTTCTTTGATCTTTTGGCTACAAGACATCCTGCAACATAATTTAAACTTTATGTTTAGGTACCCAAGCTTTCTTGGGTCCTTCATGGTTAGCAGCAACAAAAATTGTTCCTTTCGGAACCCATATTTTCTTTGCTTTAATATTTAACTTGCTGTTATTATTCAACATTTTGCATTCAAATGATTTATGACCCTTTTTATTACATTTGAAACAAGTTATATTACTTTGGTTGGCTTTTATAAAGATATTCTTTAAAGATTTTTGTTTCCTTAATGTGTTATACCCTAAACCTGCTTGTCAAAAACAGCTTTTGACTATCTAAATCATATTTAGTTTTGTTGAGCTTAGAGTAAATTTTTCAACAATGTCTTTATATTTTTTAACATCTTTCTTAAGAAAATCATTTTCATTAGAGATAGATTCTTTTTCTTAATTAGTTTTTCATTTTCAGATTTAATCAATTCAAACTTATGAACACAATCATTCTTTTCATTAAGACGAGTTTCCATTTCATCCTTCAAATCATTAACTACAAGATTTAATTCATTTTTTCTCATTGATTAAATTTAAGTTTTCAGTTTTCAAAGATTGTGTTTCTTTTTTCAAAGTTTTGAAATCAATCATCATTCATTGAAAGCTTCAAACATTTCATCAAATGTAAATTCATCATCGGGGGTTTCGGTGCTTACCTCTTCGTTGTCGTCCGCCATGAAGCATATGTTTGCGACTTCCTTTTGCTCTTCTTCTTCGGAAGAAGATTCCTCGCTATCACTCCAAGTCGCCATATAAGCCTTCTTCTTCTTTTTATAGGCTTTCTTCAATCTAGGACATTCATTTCTAAGTGCCCCGGTTTATTACATTCATAGCATGTCAAGGGGTCTTTCTCTTTTTCCTTGTCCTTGTCCTTAATCTTATCCTTTTCTCCTTCCCACTTAACTCCAAATTTTTTCTTGTGGAAGGGTTTCTTTTTCTTCATAAATCTCTTAAATTTCTTTGCTAAGAGAGCAGTCTCATCATCATCATCATCATCATTGCTGCTGCTCTCTTCATCTTTTGCAGCTTTGAGGGCAATCATTTTCTTTTTCTTTGAATCCTCCTCAACATGCTGCCTCATAGTCAGCTCATGGGTCATTAGGGATCCTAGAAGCTCCTCTAAGGGTAAAGTATTGAGGTCCTTAGCTTTTGGATTGCAGTCATCTTTGCTTCCCATGATCTTGGTAGAGACCTAAGAATTTTTCGAACAAGTTCAGAGTTAGTATATGTCTTACCAAGACTTTTCAAACCATTTATAATGTCAGTGAATCTAGTGTACATGCATGCAATGGTTTCAGATTGTTCCATATTAAATAACTCATATTTGTGAACAAGAATATTTATTTTTGGATTCTTTCACTTGATTGGTACCCTCATGGGTAACCTCTAATCTATCCCAAATCTTCTTTGCGGAATTACAAGTGGAGATTCTATTGAATTCATTAGCGTCTAATGAGCAATATCGTACATTATGGCTTTAGCGTTAAGCTGTGCCATTTCCTATCATTATCATTCCAGTCCCTTTCGGGCTTAGGAACAATAGTGCCATCAATAACGTGTGTGGGTGTACTAGGTCCATTAATTATAACACCCCAAAGCTCATAATCAGAAGCTTGAATGAATATCCTCATTCTAGCTTTCCAATAAGAATAGTTTGAGCCATTAAAAAGTGGAGGTCTATTCGTAGAATGACCTTCAGCAAAAGAACCAACTTGTGTTGCCATTTGGAACTTTAGCTCTTGATCGTGTGATCAAAATCTAATGAGCACTAGCTCTGATACCAATTGTTGGCCCAGATGGCAACCCAAGAGGGGGGGTGAATTGGGTTGTATAAAAAATTACCCTTTTTTTTTAAAAAACAGTTTGCTTGAGATTAATGAGGGCAATGCAAGACAGCTATAAAGTGCAGTGAGTAAGATAGAGAAAGATAAAGAGATAATGAGACACTGCAAACACCAAGATTTTTATAGTGGTTCGGTGTATTCAACACCTACGTCCACTCCCAAGATTCACTTGGGTCCACACTATAATCACTCTAGATTACAGCTGAGTTGTTTTCCAAGCTTACAACTCAAACTTGTTGTTTTACCGGGTGCACAACGAACCCAGCTAGTTTTACTCGGCTTACCAGCACAAAACCCTACATGTTGTTTTTCACGGGCTCACAACTAACCCAACACAAGCACTCCGGCTTGTAACGAGGTATACCAACCTCCACTGATTCAATCCACTGATTGAATCAGCAAACAAATAGAATAGAAGTGTTTGAACAATAATGTGCTCCCCTTGAGCAAATACACAAATGAAGTACAAAATATTAAAAGGTTAGAAAAGCCTGATTTGTAGATAGGTTGGCTTTTGATCTTTTCTTCTTTTCTTCTTTTCTTCTTCTCCTTGCTGGATTGAATCAAGCCTCAGCTCCGATTCTTCGTGGTTGAAGCAGTTGAGAAGTGTTGAAAAGCAAGAAACGAATCTCCTTTCTCCAAGTTGGGAAATCCGCCAAGACTTTGATTGAACGCTTTGGATTCCTCTTGAGCCTTTTGGAGTGGAGTGGATTTGAGCTAGAAGGTTTTCCTTTCAAGATTCAAGCTCTCAGATTTTTGAAATGGGATTTGTCTATCTCAGATTTTCAGATTTTTTTCTTCTCTTTTTTTTTGTCTCTCTTTTTTGAACAATAGACTCCCCATTTTATAGATTTCTTTTACACCCTTTTTGGAATAAAACTATCCGTTGGAGTGTACCTTCTATCAAAATATATCCGTTAGAAATGAGTAAAAATAGAAAAGTTACCGTTAGAGCTGATCTGGCAACTTCGTTTTTCGTTCCAGGTGGGTTGGAGTCGACTCTAACTTTTCTGGAGTCGGCTCTAGCTCGAGGCGATTTAAAATGTTATTTCCGGAGTCGTCTCTGGCTTTTCTGGGGTCGACAAGATGCTTTTCCGGAGTTGACTCTAACTTACCCAGAGTCGACTCTAGGTTGGAGCCAGAAAAATTAACTTTCTGCTCCGTCTGTGAGAGTCGACTCTCACAGTCTCGGAGTCGACTCTAATGGCCGTGCCAGTTCCGGAGTTGGCTCTGTGATTCTCGGAGTCGACTCTAATGTCTGCAATTCTTACCTAGACATTAGATTCGATCCAGAACACATTGTAACACTTGATTTTGATCTTTCAATAGTCTTATAGGCTGAAACACTAAATCAAAATCATTAGAGCCTTCAAAAATTATACTCACATAGTTTTGTTAATCATCAAAATCATCAATTGGGTCAATAATCTGATTAGTTATAATTCAAGTCTTGAGTTGAAAAATAAAGTTTAGTTTATTTCGAGTCCCGTCTAGTTCATTTTATTCTAAATTGAGTCCTATATAGTTCAGTTTATTTTAATGTGAGTCATGTAGTAAGTTCATCAGCTTATAAGAGGAGACATCAGTATTGGAGTAGAAGACAAGACCATCACAGTCAGACAGAGCAGCTGCTAAATTTAAGTTGGTGTCATACCTACTTCAAGCAGCCCACATGCCATCTAGTAGAGCAAGCAACCTTCCCGATCTGGATGATCATTTTTCTTATCTGGACGCCACAGATTTCATGCCGAATCTAGCTGTCGCTGATTGCATCTAGAAGATCACCTTCCTCATCTGAACGCTGCAGATTTCATGCCAAATTTGATTAGGGCATCTTTTTTTCTTTTCTCTCTTTCCATATCTGTATTTCTTGGGCCCCAAGTCTCTTGCTCTATAAAAGAGACCCTCTTGTATGAATGATGTATCTTTTATTATTAATCAATCAATCCAAGTTTTGAGTTATTATGATTTTTGTTAATTAATTCTCTGGTGCTCTTGTTTTCCTCCTCCTATGCATGCCAACATCCCAAGTCTCCAGGAGAAACCCTAGCCGCCACCTTTGTCTTCCAATAGTGGACACCCAAGAGCCCTTGGTTGGCCTTCCCTTTTCTCTACTCCTTCCTTGTCTCTTTGCCTCTATTCTAAATTTTCTCTATTATTCTTTAACCCTTGTATGGTGATTTTGCAGATCCCTCAGTAGCCACGAATCCAGGATTCAAGGTGATCGTCATCTAGGTCAGCGGATACTTGGCCGCAGATCCGTGGGCTCAAGGCTTGGTCATCTAGGGCGCATCCACCAGGCAGAGCAACCCCTTCAACACTTTGATCTTTCTCCTCTTGCCAGGTACACTCCTCTAATCTACTAGTAACTTTATTGTAGGAGAGCAAGCCCTACCGGGGCTGCTTAGCCTCGGTGGTCCTTCTTCCTTATTTTTTAGGAACTGTTTCACGTGCGGATTTACTGTGAATTTTTATGAATCTCTCTTAGGCTATTAATTTGAAAGAATAATCAACTATAATTATTAATCATTAAAAAAAAGAAAAAAAAATTACTTGCATACAAATCGGTCCTGCATCAGTTTGGTATCAGAGCATAGTTAGGGCTTAATTTTAATTTACGTTATTATCAGTATATCATCTGTTAATTGAATTATTTCTGCCTACATACACATTAGAAAATTATAAAATTTATTTATCTAGATTTTTATAATTTAAAGTATTTTTTGTTATTTTTTAAGAATTTAATTCGATTTGTGGAAAAAAATAAAAAAAAATTTTGAGATTTATTACTATTTACAGATTTCTGGATTAAGGTTTGTGTTTTACATGTCATTCATCTACATTAAATTACTCTTAAGGGCTTTCATTGATGTCAGATAAGGGAAGGATTGAGACCCCTTCCTTGGCCCAAAACAACCACCCGTGCATTTCGATCCCAAGCCTCTAATCTAAAATCGAACAGCAACTTAATTGACATTTGCCCTAGAGGGCTAGGGACACCAACAGTCAGTTTAGTGTACTGGAGGAGACTAGTACAAATCAATCTGGCGTGTGCTCTGAAATTGGTGTCTAGAAGGGAGGTCAAATGTCAAACGACATAAGCGGAGTGTTGGGGTTATTCTAATTAGGCACCTGCAATTTACGGGATGAGCCTCCCCCCTTCCACCTGTCCCAACTGGCCAATTGAAGAGTTATTGTTAGATTGGCTTGCATTAAGCCAAATCCTTTACACTGGATGACTATGTCTAGCATACCATAGTCCAAGTCAGTCTGAGTCTTGTATGCTTGATTGTGCTTGCATGTGCACTAGATCATGAGCATCTTTTCGCCCGTCACCACCTCCATTACATGGTGAACCCATGGCTAATCAAAGCATTGATGATAACTTAAGGATCATCACTGAACAACTAGCCCAAATGAACCAAGACATCAAGCAATCTGAGGCTAGATTAGGGTCCAGGTTCGATCAAGTCGAAACTAGGTTGGGCATCCTACTAGAAGCCCGTGAGCCCCACACTAAGTCTGATCATAAGACCCCACCTCATCCTAGGAGAGCCCAACAGCTTGACCTCTACATAAGGCCAAACCCTAGGGGACCACTTCGATCTGATCTAGTCCTAGATGTCCTCCCTAGGAGACCCAATCATGAGGCAGTAGACCAAGAAGAAAGAGCCCTTAGAAGTGTCAGACTTGAAGCACCTACTTTCGATGGCTCTATGGACCCTAAGGACTACCTAAATTGGGAGGAAGGGATGGACCAGTACTTTGACTGGTACGATATGTCTGAAGAATGTAAGTTTAAGTTTGCCAAGCTCAAGTTAGTACGACAGGCTAGGTTATACTTGGCCACTTTAAAGCGAAGGCAATTATTAGAGGGAAGAGACCCCATAGTCACTTGGCACGCCATGAAGGCTAGACTTAGGTCCAATTATGTTCCCACATCGTATGAACAGAGCCTATTGGACCAGTGGCAGGGATTAATTCAGGGTAGTAAAATTGTGAATGAATACATTGCTACATTCCAAGAGTATACCATGAGGTATAATATCGTTCAGTCTAAGAAAGTCACCCTATCCAAGTTTAGGTATGGCCTGAGAGCAGATATTCAAAGAGAACTCTACCTAAGAAGGGTACATGATTTAGAAGAAGCTTACCAAGTTGCTAGGGATTATGAACGTTTTCAGAGAGGGCCACCCTATCGTAGATCAAAGGCTACCAAGAGCCCTAGCCCATTTCTAGGATCTAGCCAGGCCTATCCTAGTCGTCCTAGACCTACCCAGTACTCAGACCCCCGCCAGACTTTTCGAGTCGACCCAACACTAGCCAACCCAGTACAAGCCGAACTGAGTTGAGTCAACCCCAGAATAGTATCCTTATACCCCAGAGAGAGGATAAGGGTAAATTTGTAGAGGTCCAAAGAGATTCCAACCCCCAGTTCAAATGCTTTAGATGCAACAAATAGGGACATATGATCAGCCAGTGCCCAGTCAGATCCCTTCATATAGATGAGTTACCTGAGACTGAATCCGAGTCCCTAGTTGAGCCTGAGGGAGAGGTCTATGAGGCTGATACCTATCTGATAGATGAGTACGATGGAGAGGAGGAAACATTTGAGTCTGAAGACCTACTAGGAGTGGTTAGATGTATCTTGACCCAGACTCAAACTAAGGACCATGAAGATTGGCGTAGGACTAACATCCTACAGACTTTTGTTAAGATAAGGGATAAGGTGCTCAAGATCATAGTGGATAGCAGGAGTTGTATCAATGCCGTCTCTGCCAATATAGTTAAATCATTAGGATTGACCACAGTTCCCCATCCTAGTCCCTATAAGGTCTTGTGGGTAGATTCCACCTCTATCCCAATCAAGTCCATATGCTAAATACTAATCAAATTGCAAAATTATGAGGAAAAGGTCTGGTGCAATGTAATTTCTATGGGTATTAGTAGTATTATATTAGGTCGACCTTGGCTTTACAATCATGATGCCACCTTGTTTGGTCGATCCAACATCTGCTCTTTTAAACACAATGGGAACAAGTATGTGATACATCCAACTCTACCTAGGGACCCAATCAAGAAAGGATCTAGCAACCTTAAGGATAGCAAGCCAAGAGTTAATCTGATTAAAGCTAAGAAATTAGAAAAGGACATCACTGAGAGTAATTCTGTTTGGATTTTGACCACTAAAGAGATCCATGAATCAGTTCAAAAGGAACAACCCCCAGAAGTAATTGAGATCTTAGAGGAGTTTAAGGATGTCTTCCCTGAAGAATTGCCTGATCAGTTACCACCCCTGAGAAACATCAAACATGCCATTGACCTGATCCCAGGATCCACCCTCCTAAACCTTCCCCATTATAGGATGAACCCCACTGAGCATCAAGAACTACAAAAACAAGTGGGAGAATTACTTAGGAAAGGTTTCATTAGGGAGAGCTTAAGTCCTTGTGCAGCTCCTGCACTATTAACCCCTAAGAAGGATGGTATATGAAGAATGTGCATGGATAGTAGGGCCATCAACAAAATCACTATCAAGTATAGGTTCCCTATCCCTGGACTAGATGACATGTTGAACATGATGGCTGGTGCCACTATCTTTTCCAAAATAGACCTTAAGAGTGGCTACCATCATGTTAGAATTAGACCAGTGAATGAGTAGAAGACTGCATTTAAGACTAGAGATGGCCTGTTTGAGTGGGTCGTGATGCCTTTTGGGCTATCAAATGCACCTAGCATATTCATGAGAATCATGACCCAGGTCCTGAAAGAGTATACGGGAAAATTCTTAGTGGTCTATTTTGATGATATATTAATTTATAGCAAGACCAAAGAGGACCATCTTAACCATCTCAGATTAATCTGTCAGACCCTTAGAGAGAATAGCCTATATACAAACCTTAAGAAGTGTGATTTCATGACGCATAGGGTTATCTTTCTAGGTTTTGTGGTAACCCCAGAAGGTGTTTCAGTGGATCCTGAAAAGGTTAGGTTGGTCGTAGAGTGGCCGGTACCCATGAACGTCCACGATGTCCAGAGCTTCCATGGCCTAGCAACCTTTTACAGGAGATTCATTAGGGGATTTAACACCATCGTCGCATCCATCACTGATTGTATTAGGAAGGGTAATTTTGAGTGGACTAAGTCAGCTAATAAGGCCTTCCTAGAGCTTAAGGATAGGATGACTCATGCACCCATACTTAGACTTCCAGACTTTTCTAAGGTGTTTGAGGTTGTGTGCGATGCATCGGGAGTAGGCATAGGTGGAGTGTTAAGCCAAAAAAATCACCCCATAGCTTTCTTTAGTGAAAAACAAAATGAAGCTAAACTTAGATATTCCACCTATGATAAGGAATTCTATGCGGTAGTACAAGCCCTTAAATATTGGAGACATTACTTACTACCGCAGAAGTTTGTCTTATTTTCTGATCATGAGACACTCCGATTTCTGAACTCCCAAAAGAAGCTAAATTCTAGGCACGACAAATGGGTTGAATACATTCAAGCATACATTTTTGTCCTGAAACACCGTACCGGTATAGAAAATAAGGTAGCAAACGTCCTAAGCCGTAAGTCTTTGTTGTTGAGTACTGTTAGCACCGAAGTTATAGGATTCGACCAGATAAAAGATGATTATAAGACCTATCATGACTTTGGTGAAATTTATAAGATCCTTCAGCTAGGGCTATCCAGTACCAGTGGAGATTATACCATTCAGGATGGTTACCTTTTTAGAGGCAATAGACTTTGTATCCCTAGGACGTCACTTAGAGAATTTCTAGTCTGGAAAACGCATGCTGGGGGATTAGCTGGTCATTTTGGAAGAGATAAGATTATTCTAGCGATAGAGGACCAATTTTACTGGCTAGGATTAAAAAGGCTCGTTGCCCTGATAATAGCCCGATGTCAAACTTGTGCTGTTGCAAAACAGCAGAAGCAGAACACCGGTCTATATATTCCTTTGCCAGTGCCTGATCGTCCTTGGCAAGACCTCAGTATAGACTTCATTCTAGGATTACCTAAAACCCAGAAGAAGCACGACTCCATCTTTGTAGTGGTCGATAGGTTCTCTAAGATGGCTCATTTCATCCCTTGTTCGTAAACCTTTGACACGTCTAGGGTAGCCCGACTTTTCTTAGACAGCGTGGTCAAGCTCCATGGCCTACCTAAGACCATTGTTTCTGATAGGGATGTTAAATTCACCAGCTACTTTTGAAAAACGCTATGGCATCTGTTAGGGACCAAACTTAATTTTTTCACAGCCTTTCACCCCCAAATGGATGGGCAAACTGAAGTGGTGAACCGTAGTCTAGGAAACCTTCTTAGGTGCCTTGTAGGTGAACACCTAGGGATGTGGGATTTATTACTACCTCGTACAGAGTTCACCTATAATAGCTCAATGAACAGGTCCACGGGCAAGAGTCCATTTGAAATAGTCCATTGGTACAAGCCTAATCATCCACTTGATCTAATTCCTTTATCCCTCCACACACGAGTCTCAGAGTCCGCACAAGCATTTGCACAGCATATCAAAGACTTACATAAGGACATTAGCCAGAAAATAAATCTAAGTAATGAAATTTATAAAAGACTGGCTAACTCCCGAAGAAGAGCCAAAGAGTTCGGTGTAGGGGATTATGTCATGGTTAGGCTTAGGCCTGAACGGTTCCCACCAAGTACCGTTAAGAAACTTCACGCTCGCGGAGCTGGTCCCTTTACAATAATAGAGAAGGTAGGACCCAATGCCTATGTGCTAGATCTGCCCTCGGATTGGGGCATTAGCTCTACCTTCAATATTGCAGACCTAGTAGAATATAGGAAATCGGTAGCGATTCCTAGTGAGTACTTTGGACCTAACCCTCTTTTCATGAGCAAACCTACCCAAGAGTGTCCACCACCAATTTTACCGGAGCGAGAAGAGCGGATCGAGCGTATCCTAGACGATCAAGCCATTACGACCCGAAATTGCGGTTATCAACGCTACCTGGTCCGATGGCAGGGTCGCTCCGAATATGACGATTCATGGATTACTCGAGAGGACTTGCAACACCTCGACCCAGACCTACTAGAGAGATGCTAGAACCAGAATGATCCATACTCGACGGGGTTGAGTTCTTCCCACCCGAAAGAATTGGTGCGGGCACCAGGATCAAGCAGAGGATTCTTAATCCTCTGTGGATATCTGATTAGTTATAATTCAAGTCTTAAGTTGGAAAATAAAGTTTAGTTTATTTTGAGTCCCGTCCAATTTGTTTTATTCTAAATTGAGTCCTATCCATTTCAGTTTATTTTAATGTGAGTCCTGTAGTAAGTTCATTAGCTTACAAGAGGAGGCATCAGTATTGGAGCAGAAGACAAGGTCATCACAGTCAGACAGAGCAGCTGCTAAATTCAAGTTGGTGCCATATCCACTTCAAGCAGCCCACATGCCACCTAGCAGAGCAAGCAACCTTCCCGATATGGATGATCATTTTTCTTATCTGGACGCCACAGATTTCATGCCGAATCCAGCTACCGCTGATTGCATCTAGAAGATCACCTTTTTCATCTGGACGCTACATATTTCATACCAAATTTGATTAGGGCGCCTTTTTTTCTTTTCTCTCTTTCCATATCTGTATTTTCTTGGGCCCCAAGTCTCTTGCTCTATAAAAGAGACCCTCTTGTATGAATGATGTATATTTTATTATTAATCAATCAATCCAAGTTTTGAGTTATTATGATTTTTGTTAATTGGTTCTCTGGTGCTCTTGTTTTCCTCCTCCTGCATGTGCCAACATCCCAAGTCTCCAGAAGAAATCCTAGCCGCCACCTTTGTCTTCCAATAGTGGACGCCCAAGAGCCCTTGGCCGGCCTCCCCTTTTCTCTACTCCTTCCTTATCTCTTTACCTCTATTCTAAATTTTCTCTATTATTCTTTAACCCTTGTATGGTGATCTTGTAGATCCCTCAGTAGCCACGAATCCAAGATTCAAGATGATCGTCGTCCAGGTCAGCGGATACTTGGCTGCAGATCCGTGGGCTCAAGGCTTGGTCATTTAGGGCACATCCGCCAGGCAGAGCAACCCCTTCAACACTTTGATCTTCCCCCTCTTGCCAGGTACATCCTTCTAATCTACTAGTAACTTTATTGTAGGAGAGCAAGCCCTATCGGGGCTTCTTAGCCTCGGCGGTCCTTCTTCCTTATTTTTTAAGAATTGTTTCGCGTGCGGATTTACTGTGAATTTTTCTGAATTCCTCTTAGGCTATTACTTTGGAAGAATAATCAACTGCAATTATTAATCATTAAAAAAAAAAAAAAAACTACTTGCATGCGAATCGGTCCTACATCAGCACTAGTTATTAAATATCCTCAACTCAACTCATCTAAGCCTTTTCCCAACTACATAGGGCCGGCTACATGAATCTGCTTCCTTCACTCTGCTCTATTCAGAACTAAGTCGATATTCAAATTACAAATACTTATATCTTTTTAATTTATTTTTGTCCATGTTAGTTTAGACCTACCTCTATCTTTATCATTACCATGGATTGTTAAAAAATCACTCTTTCTAACTGGATATATTTCATAAGAATTTTAATTATAATGTATAATATGTTTTATTTACTTGTAAATATTTTAAAAAACTAACTGCATATACACTTGCATGTGCAGCCTCTATAATGCATATGCACTATGTAGTCACTTGACTCCCACATAACATTGCCTCATTTTAAAATATTGATATATGCAAACATTCCAATCAATCATGTTGCTTACAAGGAATATTCCTTAATAACAAAAACATTTGGAAAATTTGACAAAATCATGCATTCTTTCATCAAACCTTATCTAATACTAATTCATCCATATTATATGAAAGATATATTCTTTTTTGAGCTATTTGATTTCTATATCGGGAAAAAAATCAAGCCACTATTTCTATAAAATTGATTTCTATTAAAAATTTAAAACAGTGGGTTCATAAGTTTGTAAAGTCTCAAAAGATATTTAAAACAACATAACAAACTGATGTTTTATATTGACTGATGTTTTATATTACCAGTTCCAGATTGTTAAGTATTTAAATGATTTGGATAACTGAGAACAACGATCTATTTTTCATTAGAGCATTCGCTTAATTGAATAAAAAGGTGCAACCCTAAATTCTCCTGAAATCTTAAATAGCAAAAATATGAAAAACAGCAAGTCATATCAAATAAGGATCACTGTCATCCCTTTCTTCATTTAGACAACGAGCAGGGTACAGTCAATACTAGTTACCTCAATTCAGTCACTGAGCAACTAAATCATAATTACCAGTAAACCTATCTCTTCTCCCATTAAAGAAATATCATAGCTTTGTTTGTTGAGTGCATCCATTACCCATTTGAATAATTGCTCTACCACCAGAAATCTATCAAATCAGTTGTTCCCAGGTTCCACTTCTCCTACTTCTACTTAAAATTCTTCTTTTTTTTTCTTTTTTTTTTTTTTTTGATACAGACGGACGATCACACTAGTCTAGTATGGATCAGCCCAGATACATCCGAATGCAAAATTTGTAACAACACAGAGGGACATGGATCACCCATCCTCCATATCCTATAGCCTACATGCTGAGCCACGGCCGCCGCTGCCCAGTCAGCTGCCGTATTGGCTTCACAGAATACATGATGAATCTGGGCAGTATCCACCTCCTGAAGTATGGTCCAAATATCCCTGAGAATCGGATTGGTGGATACATCATGAGCACTCTCCTTCCGCATCCACTGTATGACAATCATAGAGTCTCCCTCAATCACAAGCCTCTGAGCTCGAAGAGTCTAAAAAGCATAAGAAATACCAGCCCATGCAACGTAAAGCTTGGACATGGGGACAGAAGAATCCAGGGTACCAAATCCGCCAGCCACCAGCATATCGCCCTGAGGTCCGCGAATGATGAAGGCCGAACCAGCTAGTCTGCCGCGGACACTCCCATCAAAGTTGATTTTGATAAACCCTGGAGGGGGGGCTCCCAGGAAATGAATACCGTACGACGGTTCGCTGCCGAAGCAGCAGGGGAACCCCAGAAGCCAGAGGTGTCATAACCAACATATTGAATAGCACGGGCACAATCCGCGGACAAAGATCTAATTTTTCTCATAAGCTGATGTGAAGAAATTTAGTCCTTCGAGAAAATAATCTGATTCCTTGATAGCCAAATCTGGTAAGCCGTGACCGCCCAGAGACCACGTATATGCTGAGGAGCCATCCGGAGATCCTGGAGAAAGATAGGACGTGGAGAACCGTAGACATCCACTCTATAATCATAGCCCATCAAGTGCCAAATCCATCTAGCTCTAGGGCATTTGAATATAGCATGATCTGTAGTCTCATCCTCCATACCACACAAGGGGCAGGTCGGCTGGATAGACAGGCCCCTACGGGAGAGCAGGGCACTTGTCGGTAGGCAGTCCCAAAGAAGCTTCCTGATAAAAAGTTGAACCCTAGGAAGAGTGGGAAGCAACATATCCACGCAGCATCCTTCGTTTCTTGAGACTGAGGCCTAAAGATCTTCATAAGATCCCTGAGAGGGGCCCTAGAGAGGGAGGATCTCTGCCATAGCCTCACATCAGCGGAGGGACCAGAGATAAGAGGAATCGATAGAATCCGCTAAGAGAGTTCCTCACCAAATAGACTAGTCACCAACCCATTTCTTCTTCAGATGAGTACCATTACATGGTTGGGATTTCAAATCAACATATTAGTGGTACTAATAAATTTCAGCACTACATGAAAGCAGAACACTCCATTTTTAACAATAAACTAAGTCCAAATTAACTAGATTGAAGCCATCATGAGTTCACCTTCAATTAACTTCATACAATAAATTCGCTGAAGTTGGTTTCCCACATTCTCTAAGTGAAATTACGACTCCTAAACCAAACAATATGAGATCCAAATCATACAGTAATGTTTACATAATTTATAAAAGTCACAATCATCCTTTTAATCTAAGCATAAAGATGGCAACTTTCTCATCTCTAAACACAAAGGAAGGGGGAAAAGTCATTAAAAATAGCTCCTGCGATCAATAACGAAACATGATTGCCTAAATATCACTAAACGCATTAAACAACAAAATGACATTTTTTAAAGAAAACAACATTGACCAAAGGAACATCATAAAGAGCAGATCTGATTACGCACGCAGCCATCTTCTTGCGCTCCAACGGGATTTGAGAAGCGAACAAAACAGAGAATTAGAAACAAATTGATGGGCTGATAAATGCCATGTATAAAGTTAATGGCCAAAAGTTATCCAGGCGGCCCCGACTCTAGGCAGCCCCGCTTATAGGCAGCCCTGGCTCCAGACTGCCCTACTTCCAGGCGGCCCCGACTCCTGGCAGCCTCGGCTCCAGGCAGCCCCACTTCCAGGTGGCCTCGGCTCTAGGCGGCCCAGCTCCAGACGGCCCCGGCTCTAGGTAGCCCCACTTCTAGGCGGCCCCGACTCCAGGTGGCCCCACTTCCAAGTGGCCCCCACTTCCAGGCAACCCTGGCTCCAGGTGGCCCCGGCTCTAGGCGGCCTCACTTCCAGAATAATCTTCAGCTTCTCATGCAAGCCTTTGTTTCTATTCAGGCTGGGCCTATCAACCGCCACTGCCTCATATATGTCTAATAAGTTAAGTTCTATGACCCTAACACAAGTCTTAAAAGTCATCATTTATCATGAAGTTTTAATGATATGAATCAGATGAGCCCCAGAAAGTCATCAACAGATTGCCGAAAAAAGTATCAATCATCTAGTTCAGACAAGACAGACCTCTGCTAATTCTTATATCCCATTCAAAAAGTCAAGGCTCATCATAAGATTCCAGGACTTCTTAAGCAAGCTTCTTAGAACCCCATGCGTGGTCTATCATAGAGTGCTGCATGGCTCGTTCTTTCACAAAAAGGAAGAGAGCTACGTGTATCTATAAAACAGGTAAGAAGAACCCCTAGCCGAGACATGAACACTGAAGCACTTAGAAGTTTTATCCTCTTCTTTCTAACTATCCTTATCTTGAGCTTCTTCAAGCTCACGACTGTGATTCCGATCACTAACTTGAGCGTCGGAGGATCCCTACCAGAATATTCGGCCCCTGAAACTTCTTGCAGATCTCGGTGCTGTGGTGAAGTATCTTTATCCCACTGGTGATATGATCCACTGACGTTCAAGGACGTTAGCTCAAGGTGATCGGGCTTCAATAGATTGGAGCACCAGGAAGGAGAATGGCGGCGACACTGAGGGAAGGGATAAGCTCACAACTTTCATTAGTAAGTAGCCTCTTCTTCAGACACTCATGATGGTGATGCAAGCCCAAGAGAGTTCCTCCAGCCATGCTGGGGGGCATCCCCATCATATTGAGCAGTCGGAGGCCAGACTCCCTGCTCCTTCATCACCATCAGTCCCCGCCACTCCTTAAGAACAATTGGCTACTCTTACGCAACAAGTCCAAGCTCTTGTTGGGATACTTTGAGAGCTACAGGAGCAGCGTCCAAGAGAAGTTCGGCAGTAATTTGGACATCCCATACCGCTTATAGCAGCTGCACCAACTAGCCAACACTCCACCCACAGGGGACCTTCTCTATAGAAGCATAGCTATCGCCATGCTCCAGCCAGATCCCATCGTCAGGATACCACTGAGGGGTCATGGTCTCCTGACCGCCTCTTAGACGATCCCTCTCCCAAGTGGCGGCGGTGAAAGAAGCTCCGAGGAGCGCATCGCCAATAGCATCATTGCTCTCCTTCCTCATCCTCTAAATCAACTAGTGAGGACCTCAACGACCAGGTGGAGAGGAGATTAAAAGAGCAAGACCGGAGGCTAGAAGAGCTCAGCCAAGGAATTAACCATCAGCCAGGGATGGATTATAATACTCGTCCGCCCTTACTTGTCGGATTATGGAAGAGCTTGTCTCCAGCAAGTTCCGTCTCTCCCAGTTGGATCCTTATGATAGCACTACGGATCCATTAGACCACCTGGACAGTTATAAGGCTCTCATGCAAGTCCAGGGGATAACGGATGCCCTCCTATGTATGGCCTTTTCCGCTACCCTTCAAAAAGCTGCTTGCGTCTGGTATTCTCGCTTACCTCCATGCAGCATCGACTCTTTTCGACAACTAAAGAAATCTTTCTTGGCGCACTTTGATGCCTGTCGGAAGATTCTTCGGATAGCAGATAGCTTATTCTCCGTCCAACAGAAGGAAGGAGAATCCTTGAAGGATTTTGTGACTCGATTTAAGTTGGCAGACCTTGAGGTATACCACCTTGATGATGTTGTGGCCACTTTGGCCTTGAAGCAAGGGTTTCATTCCTCTCGCTTCACTTATTCACTTGATAAGAAGCCCTTCAGTTCTTATACTGACCTTCTGAGTCGAGAATAGAAGTATATTCGTATCGATGAGGCTGATTCTACTTGAAGGGGCTCTAAGGGAAGGGCTGGTAAGAGATCAGCTCGCACGGAGCCGAGCGGACCTCCCCCTAAGAAGCCTGAATTCTCGCGCTGACCCAATAATCGACGCAAGAATTTTGCTCGCAGAGAAGACCATCTTACACCACTCCTCGCTCTCAGAGCACACATCCTCCTAGAGATCAAGAATGAGCCTTATCTACGGCGCCCTTCCCCACTAAAGAAGGATGCTGCACGCGATAAGAGTCGCTATTGCCACTTCCATCAAGATTACGGTTATGATACAGAAGAATGTCATAACTTGAAGCACGCAATCAAGGAACTCATCCAAAGGGGTTACCTCAAGTAGTTTGTCTAGAAGAGAGGACCTCCTGCTATCCCAGCACTAATGGGGCCTTCACCCGTTCAAGCCAATGTTGATAATATCCCAACAGAGCGGACGGTAGGCATGATTTCAAGGGGAGCGGCTTCATCTTCTAAGAGGCTGAGGGAAGAGGAGAGTGTAGAAAATGTAATCCCTTTTCTAAACGAGAGTTAGTGGGGGAGGACAACCTAAATGATGATAGCGTTGTTTTCTCCATGACGATCGCTAAGCATCCTGTAAAGAAAATTTTGGTTGATAGTGGAAGCTCCGCTGACATCCTTACTTACGATCTTTTGTTCAGATGAATCTATCTCCAAATTCTCTCCGACCGGTGATGACACCCTTAGTCGGGTTCACAGGAGATTCTGTAAGGGTGGAAGGTGACATTACCTTACTGGTGACAGCGTGATTACCCCCATGCCAAAGCACAATCATGATGAAATTCTTGGTGGCCCAAGTACCTCTGGCCTACAATGCCATACTCGACCAACCTGGCTTGAATCTCTTGGATGCAGTGATATCTACTAAGTGTTTGCTTGTAAGATTCTCCACCAATCAAGGAGTAGGCGAGATGTGTGGGGAATCAAATCCAGTCTAATTGTGCTATCACATGGCTCCCAGCCCTCAAGAGATGGTGGTACCATCGGTCTCAGGATTACTTGATCCCAGAGAGTTTGAAAGAAGAGGAGAGCCCATCGAGCACTTGTTGACCTATCCGCTAGGAGATGATCCAGCGAGGATTGTACATATTGGGAAACTCCTTTCTTTGGAGATGAAGAACCAACTTCTTACCTTCTTACGGGCGAATTCAAACGTCTTCACCTGGTCAGCATCGGACATGCCTGGCATTCCTTCAAAGGTAATCACTCATAAACTTAATATCAATTTGGAATGTTAGCTAAGCCGCCAAAAAAAAAAAAGCTTTGCCCCCGAGTGATAAAGGGCCATTGACAAAGAAGTCGATAAATTACTTACTATTGGCTACATCCGGGAAGCACAATATTCGGATTGGCTATCTAATATAGTGATGGTTCAAAAGGCAAGCGAAAGCTGAAGAATCTGCATCGATTTTACTGATCTTAATAAGGCATGCCCCAAAGATAGCTTCCCACTGCCACGAATCGACCAATTGGTGGACTCCACGTCCGGCTATGAGCTTCTTAGTTTTATGGATGCCTTCTTTGGGTATAATCAGATAAAAATAAACCCCATTGATGAGGAGCACACCTCTTTTATCACTGAGAAGGGCGTTTACTGTTATAAGATAATGCCCTTTAGGTTAAAGAATACGGGGGCTACTTACCAGAGGTTGATGAATAGGTCTTCAGGGACCATATTGGGTGCAACATGGAGATGTATGTGGATGACATATGTTGACCAAATTATTGATTTTGATGATTAATAAAAGAATTGAGTATATTTATTTGATTACTAATGGATTTGACAAGTGTTTCAGCACTTAAAATATTTGATCAATTTAAAGGTATTAAGAAATGAGTTTTGAATCAATTGTAAATCATAGTTTCAAAGTTTCAGAACCTGGAGTCAACACCTAGAATTCCTGGAGCCGACCCCATGGCCAGTCAAATACTCTTCTGATTTTTGATACGGTCCGGAGCTGACACCTTGGGTTTCGAAGCCGACACCTAGAGTTTCAGAGTCGACACTTACAGTGTCTGGAGCCGACTCCGATGCGGGGACAAAATACTTATTTTTTGAGCATCTTGGGGCCGACACACACAGTATTCTAGAGCCGACACCTGACGATGGCGAGCCGACACTAACTTTTTCGGAGCCGACTCCTCGACGAACTCATAACTTTCTATTTTTGGATAAACGACTTGGAGCCGACACCTGAAAAGTTGGAGCCAACTCCAACCTGTCTGGAACGAAAATTTAAAATGTCAGATCAGCTCTAACGGTAATATTTCCTTTTTACCTAACTTCTAACAGATATATTTAGTTTCTAGGTACATTCCAACGGCTAGTTTTCTTCTAAAAATGGATTAAAAGAAATCTATAAGAAGGGGGAGAATGCCCGTTTGAAAAAAAAAAAAGAACGAAAAAAAGAAAAAGAGGGAGAATATTCAAATCAAAAATCCGAGAAGTCTTGAGCCTGAAATCCAAGAGAGAAGTACTCAAATTCAAATCCTTCCACTTCAAAAAGCTCAAAGAAGAATCCAAGGCGTTCAAAGTTTGAAAAATCAAAGGATTCACAAAAAGGGAAAAAGCTCTGTTTTGAAGATTTTTCAACTTTTCATCTGCAACATTTGCAACGAATCAAAGCTGAGGCCTGATTCAACATCTCCAAAGAGAAGAGAAAAAGAAGAAAAGAAGAAAAGCTCAAATCCAATCCACTTTAAACAGGCTTTTCTAAACCTTGTTCATTCATTTGAATATTTGCTCATTTAAGGAGCTGTCTTGTATCTTAAACATTATTCTATCTTATTTTTTGCTGGTTCAATCAGGGGGATTGAACTAGTGGAGGTTGTATACCTCGAGTCAAGCTAGTTTAGCTTGAGTTTAGGGTTTTATGCTGGTGAGCCCAAAAAATCGGCTGGGTTCGTTGTGATCCCGGGTAAAACAATAAGTTGTGAGTTGTGATCTTGGAAAACAACTCGACTGTAATTAAGTCGATTATAGTGTGGACCCAAGTGAATCTTGGGAGTGGACGTAGGTGTTGGATACACCGAACCACTATAAAATCTTTGTGTTTGCCATGCTTCTATTATCTCTATCTCCTTGTTTGTGCTTTATATTTGCATTGCATTCAATTTCATTTATCTTAAAGCCAATAGTTTTTAAAAGGTTAAATTTTTTAAAGAACCCAATTCACCCCCCCCTCTTGGGTTGCCATCTGGGCCAACAATTGGTATCAGAGCAAGTGCTCATTTGAATCTGATCACACGATCAAGAGCTAAAGATCCAAATGGCAGCTCAAGTTGGATCTTCATTTGCTGAAGGTCATTCTACAAATAGACCTCCCTTATTTAATGGTTCCAACTATTCATATTGGAAAGCAAGAATGAGGATATTCATTCAAGCTTCTGATTATGAATTGTAGAGTGTTATAATTAATGGACCTAGCACACCCACACACATTGTTGATGGCTCTATTGTTCCTAAGCCCGAAAGGGATTGGAATGATAATGATAGGAAAATGGCTCAGCTCAATGCTAAGGCCATGAATGTCTTGTATTGTTCATTAGATGCAAACGAATTTAATCGCATTTCTACATGTAATTCTGCAAAAGAAATATGGGATAGAATAGAGGTTACCCATGAGGGTACTAATCAAGTAAAGGAATCTAAAATAAATATTCTTGTTCATAAATATGAATTATTTAGCATGGAGCAAACTGAAACTATTGCATGCATGTATACTAGATTCACCGATATTGTAAATGGTTTGAAAAGTCTAGGCAAGACCTATACTAATTCTGAACTTATTCGCAAAATTCTTAGGTCACTACCAAGGACTTGGAAAGCAAAAGTGACAGCAATCCAAGAAGCCAAGGACCTCAACACTTTACCCCTGGAGGAGCTACTTGGATCCCTTATGACCCATGAATTAACTATGAAGCAGCACATAGAAGAAGACTTGCAAGAAGAAGAAGAAAGCCTATGTTGCAACCTGAAGTGACAACGATGAATCCTCTTCAGAGGAAGAACAAAAATAAGTTGCAAACATTTGCTTTATGGCAAACGACGACAGCGAGGTAAGTTCCGAAAACCCTAGTGATGAGCTTGCATTTGATGAATTATTTGAAGCTTTCAATGAACTAGTAGATGATTTTAAAGTTTTGAAAAAGAAATACAAATCTTTGAAAAATGATAACTCAATTCTTGTTAAAGAAAAGGATGATCTTACTAATGAAATTAAAATGCTAAAATCTGAAAAAGAAAATATGACAAAAGAAAGAGAATCAATTTCCAATGAAAATGATAAGCTAAAGAAGGAAGTTGATAAATATAAGAATATTGTTGATAAATTTACTTATAGTTCTGAAAAACTTAATTTATTGTTAAGCAATCAAAGAGCTATATATAATAAAGCTGGTTTAGGATATAGACCTAACTTAAAACAAAAATTTATCAAAAACTTTTTTAGAAAAGAACAAAATAGAGATAATGTTACATGTCATTATTGTAACAAAAGACCATAAATCCTATGAATGTGATGCAAGAAATAATAACAAAAAATCAAATAACAAAGGCAAGAAAATATGGGTTCCCAAAGGAACATTTTTATGCTACTAACCATGAAGGACCCAAGAAGGCTTGGGTACCTAAACATAAGACTTAAATTATGTTTGCAGGAATGTCTTGTAGCCAAAAGATCAAAGAAAAAGTGGTACCTTGATAGTGGCTGCTCAAGACATATGACGGGTGACAAAGATGAATTCATCACCCTGAAGAAAAGAAAGGTGGAGTTGTTACGTTTGGCGATAATGGTAAAGGTCAAATCATGGGCCTTGGTAAAGTTTAAATAACTCCATCTACATTATTGATAATGTACTTTATGTTGATGGTTTGAAATATAATCTAATAAGTATAAGCCAATTATGTGATAAAGGTTTTAATGTTTCATTTAAATCTTCAATCTGCACTGTTTCTAATTCCATTGATAATAGCATTGTTTTTATTGGTTATAGACATGGCAATGTTACTTGATTGATCTAGACAATTTATCTTAGTAATCATTGCTTAATTGCTGACAATGCTAATATAAATGAATTAGTTGGTTATGGCATCGTAGATTAGGTCATGCAAGCACACACCTTATTTCAAAATTAATTAAAATGGATTTAGTTAAAGGATTACCTAAACTAGATTTTGAAAATAACAAAATATGTGATGCATGTCAATTTGGAAAACAAACTAGAAGTTCTTTCAAATCTAAAAATATTGTTTCAACTTCTAGGGCACTTAGAGCTACTTCACATGGATCTTTTGGACCAACTAGAACCACAAGTCTAGGAGGAAAGAAATATGGTCTAGTGATTGTAGATGATTATTCTAGATATACTTGGGTAATGTTTTTAGCTCACAAAGATGAGACTTTCTCGATATTCCTGAAATTCTTCAAGAAAGTCACAAATGAGAAAAACACTACCATAGTATCTCTAAGAAGTGATCATGGAACTGAATTTGAAAATCACTTATTTGAAAATTTTGCACTGAAAATGGAATTAATCATAATTTTTCAGCCCCTAGGACTCCACAGCAAAATGGTGTAGTTGAAAGAAAAAATAGGACCTTAGAAGACATGGCCCGTACCATGCTATGCGAAAGCAACTTACCAAAGTACTTTTGGGCGGAAGCTATTAACACAGCATGTTACATCTTAAATAGAGCTTTAATAAGACCAATCATTAAAGAAAACACCTTATGAATTATGGAATGAAAGAAAACCAAATATAAAATACTTTCATGCATTTGGATGTAAATGTTTTATTCATAATAATGGTAAAAACAATTAGGAAAATTTGATGCTAAATCTGATGAAGGAATTTTCTTAGGATATTCAACAACTAGTAAAGCTATAGAGTCTTTAACAAGAAAACCTTAATTGTTGAAGAATCCATTCATGTAGTTTTTGATGAATCTTTAGCATCTAGTTCTGAAAAGATTGATGATGAGGAAGATACAAACTAGAAAAAGATCTTGAAAAACTTAATATTGAAGTATCTTCAGATCATGAACAAGAAGCTAAAGATGATGATTCACATAAGGACGATGATGTTATGAAATCATAATGATGTAGATCTTCCAAGAGACTGGAGATATGCCATAGTCATCCTAAGGAATTGATTATAGGTGATCCATCTCAAGGAAAGAACTAGATCATATATGAGAAATAGTAATCATCTTGCATTTGTATCACAAATTGAACCTAAAACTATTGAAGAAGCTGAAAAAGATAATAATTGGATGTTAGCAATGCAAGAAGAATTAAATCAATTTACAAGAAATAATGTTTGGACTTTAGTTGAAAGACCTAAAAATCATTCAGTAATAGGATCAAAATGGGTTTTAGAAATAAATTAGATGAAAATGGCATAGTAATTAGAAACAAAGCTAGATTAGTTGCAAAAGGATATAATCAAGAGGAAGGTATTGATTTTGATGAAACCTTTGCACCTGTAGCTAGATTAGAAGCCATTAGGCTATTACTTGCATTTGCATGTCATATGATTTAACTTATTTCAAATGGATGTTAAAAGCGCATTTTTAAATGGATTTATAAATGAAGAAGTTTATGTAGAACAACCACCAGGTTTTGAAGATCACGAATTTTCAAATCACGTTTTTAAATTGCACAAAGCTTTATATGGTTTGAAACAAGCACCTAGAGCTTGGTATGATAGGTTAAGTAAATTTTAATTGAAAATGATTTTACAAGAGGAAATGTTGATAAAACACTATTTTTGAAAAGAAAAGAAAGATTTACTTGTAGTACAAATATATGTTGATGACATTATTTTTGGTGCTACTAACGATTCTTATGTCAAGAATTTGCTAAGTTGATGCAGGGAGAATTCGAGATGAGCATGATGGGAGAACTCAACTTCTTCCTTGGACTCCAAATCAAACAAAGCAAAGAGGGAATCTTCATCAACCAAACCAAATACACAAGAGAACTCTAAAGAAGTTTGGTATGGAATCAATTAAACCCCTCGGAACACCAATGAGTCCTTCATGCAAGCTGGACAAAGATGAAGAAGGTAAAAAGGTTGATCAAAAATATTATCGAGGTATATCGGATCCCTTCTTTATTTAACAGCAAGTAGACCAGATATTATGTTTGCTGTATGTTATGTGCTAGATTTCAATCAGAACCTAAAGAATCACACTTAATTGCTGTTAAAAGAATACTTAAGATATTTAAGTGGAACAAAAAATGTAGGTTTATGGTATTCTAGAGACTCCACATTAAACTAATTGCATATTCTGATTCTGATTATGCTGGATGTAAATTAGATAGAAAAAGCACAAGTGGTGCATGCCAATTTTTAGGAAGTAACTTAATCTCATGGTTTAGCAAAAAGCAAAATTCGGTTGCATTATCTACTGCTGAAGCAGAATATGTTGCAGCTGGAAGTTGCTGTGCTCAAATCCTATGGATTAAGAGACAACTTGAAGACTATGGTATCACACTTGATAAAACCCAATAAGATGTGATAACACAAGTGCAATAAATCTAACTAAAAATCCAATTCAACATTCAAGAACAAAACACATTGAAATTAGATATCACTTTATAAGAGAACATGTAGCTAATAATGAAATTTGTCTTGATATATTAATACTGAAGAACAATTAGCTGATATATTTACAAAACCTTTAGTGAAGAGAGATTTTGTTATCTTAGAGGAGAATTAGGAATTTGTGATCCTTTGGAATGATTTTGAAACTTTAAGGAATCTTTCTAGATCTATATTAATTTCTTGATATTCTTTCATAATTTTAAGGAAAATTATCTAGTCATCTGATAACTTGATTCTTCATACTCCAAAATTTTATCAAGATTTTATCAAATTTATTTTGACAAGTTTCAGTTGTTTGAATCTCAATTATTTTTCTCTGAAACTATCATTGGAGTCGACACCTCAGAATGAGGAGTCGACACCTTTGTCTGTATCGCTCTCGGTGATTGGAGCCGACAATAAGTGGAGCCGACTCCAGTTCGAGCGCTGACTGTGTTCGATTTGGAGTCGACACCCAACTTTGCGGGAGTCGACACCTGGGAATCCAAAAATTTATTAGGGCAGAGTCGACCCTCATTCATTTCATAATCTTCCTAATCCTCCACCAAATTTCTCCAAACTCTCCAAACCTCCCCATCTCTAATTCCACTTATTAAGCTTCCAATCTCCAATGGCACCTAAGAGGCGAGGTTCGGTGATTGGAATGCCTTGGTGACCGGAAATGCTCCGTGAGGCGACCCGTCCATGAGCCGTCTCCAAGCAGGATTCTCCACCTTCACCCCAACTCACTTCAGGTAGATACCCTAGCAGGAGGGTAATCACTGGGTAGGAAAGTTGACTTTTGAGTTCTTTGAATCAAGGGTTTTTCGATTGGTAATCAACTCAAGGAATTGGATGGGAGAGAGTTTGTTCTCTAGATTTCCCACTTACCCAGCTTTAGTAAAGAATTTTACTAATTTATCGAGAGGTGATGGCGGTTTAGTGAGCACTGTTAGAGGCAAAGGATTCATCTTACATTTCAAAAATTAGGAATCTCTTAAGCATCCCCATTTGGATTAGCTGGATGTGCACAGTGAAAGATCAGCGGCCCTATCAAGGATGTTAGGGAGAGATGTTGAAGAATTTGAAGAAATTAGGGCTAACCAGTTGCCCTTGGAATTAAGATTATACACAACATCTGCAGCAGAATTTTTCCCAAAGACCGGAGATTTGAGTATGTCTCGAGCGAGACATTGTTGTGATGGACAGTATTTTGACTGGTCAACCTATTAATTTAGCTGCTATGATGATATTATATATGGCAGAGGCTGGAGGAAAGAGAAGATCATCACTACCCTATGGCATGGTTTTAACTATGGTATTTAGAAGCCAAGGGGTTGTAATTTTGGACAATGAACCCTCCAAGAACCTGAGACACACTGACTATTACAGTTTGGCCACTTTGCATAGGATGGGATTTGTAAAGGTGAACGGGCAATGGGAAAGGAAAGGTAACTTGGATGAGAGAGCCCTTGAGCCTAGACATTCTGCACCTTGTGAGGCTGGTCCGTCTATGAGGGTTCCCTCACCGCAGTCCGAGGAGTCCAGTTCCTGCCCCTGCACCTGCTCAAATTCATGTTCAGCCATCCTCTTCATCAGTTGGATTTTCAGACCTTCAAATGGAGCAACTCAAAGGATTACTTGCTGCTCAGAAGGATGAACTGAAGACTGAGTTTGACAATCATTTTATGAATCTTAAAGAAACACTTTATTCCTTAGATGATCGAATTACCAAAATAGAATCTACTCTTAGCTCTTCTACTGGATCTTTAAGTAGTGATTTGAAGAATATATTTGAAGAACTTAAAGACATATGTGGAGATTCTGAGACCTATTCAAAGTGCAATGCAGAGCTTCAAGATAAAATCATGACTGCTTGCTCTTTTGTTGATAGAAGGTTGAAAGAATTTGTAGCCACTCAGAGTGATGAATGCATAAGATTCTAGATCATTTGACAAGGATCATTAGAACCAACTTGTAGTTTTTATGTTTTTAATGTCTTGATGTAATGAAAATTTAGTTATGTTTAGTTTTTGATGTATGAAGTTTAAGCTTTGATGTAATGAAAGTATAGTTTCTTTCTTTTTGTAATACTTGACTTCAATGAAATGAAATTATCTTTTGATCTATCAATCTTATCTTTTGACTTAACTTTCTTTATCTTTTTGTTGATTACAAAAAAGGGGAAGAAAGTTATGTCGTATATGCATTAATTAGTTATGCTTTAATTGGCATTTATTTAATTGGTATCAAATATGAAGAACAATTGATAAATATGTAAAGCAATAGGAGATACAATTGATAATTTGAACTTCACAGGGGGAGCTACCTTATTCAGGGGGAGCTTATGAGGATCACTTTCTTGAAAATTTTAATTTAAGAATACTTTGCATATACTCAATGTTTTTATAATCATCAAAAAGGGGGAGATTGTTGACCCAATTATTGATTTTGATGATTAATAAAGGAATTGAGTATATTTGATTATTAATGGATTTGACAAGTGTTTCAGCACTTAAAAATATTTGATCGATTTAAGGTATTAAGAAATGAGTTTTGAATCAATTGCAAATCTAAGTTTCAAAGTTTCAGAACCTGGAGTCGACACCTAGAATTCCTGGAGCCGACCCCATGGCCAGTCAAATATTCTTCTGATTTTTGATACGGTCCGGAGCCGACACCTTGAGTTTCGGAGCCGACACCTAGAGTTTC
The DNA here is from genome assembly GCA_900491605.1 of Calamus simplicifolius. Taxonomy (NCBI): domain Eukaryota; kingdom Viridiplantae; phylum Streptophyta; class Magnoliopsida; order Arecales; family Arecaceae; genus Calamus; species Calamus simplicifolius. The sequence goes on from UESW01002913.1 coordinate 85,755, forward strand.
GGAGTCGACACTTACAGTGTCTGGAGCCGACTCCGATGCGGGGACAGAACGCTTGTTTTTTAAGCATCTTGGAGCCGACACACACAGTATTCTGGAGCCGACACCTGACGATGGGAGCCGACACCTAACTTTTTGGAGCCGACTCCTCGACGAACTCAGAACTTTCTATTTTTGGATAAACGACTTGGAGCCGACACCTGAAAAGTTGGAGCCGACTCCAACCTATCTGGGACGAAAATTTAAAATGCCAGATCAGCTCTAACGGTAATATTTCCTTTTTACCTAACTTCTAACGGATATATTTTTTTTTAGGTACATTCCAATGGCTAGTTTCTTCCAAAAATGGATTAAAAGAAATCTATAAGAAGGGGAGAACACCCGTTTGAAAAAGAAAAAAAAAAAGAGGGAGAATATTCAAATAAAAATCCGAGAAGTCTTGAGCCTGAAATCCAAGAGAGAAGTATCAAACTCAAATCCTTCCACTCACAAAGCTCAAAGAAGAATCCAAGGCGTTCAAGTTTGAAAAATCAAAGGATTCACAAAAAGGGAAAAAGCTCTGTTTTGAAGATTTTCCAACTTCTCATCTGCAACATTTGCAACGAATCAAAGCTGAGGCCTGATTCAACATCTCCAAAGAGAAGAGAAAAAGAAGAAAAGCTCAAATCCAATCCACTTCAAACAGGCTTTTCTAAACCTTGTTCATTTATTTGAATATTTGCTCATTTAAGGAGCTGTCTTGTATCTTAAACATTATTCTTCTTGTTTTTGCTGGTTCAATCAGGGGGATTGAACTAGTGGAGGTTGTATACCTCGGGTCAAGCTAGTTAGCTTGAGTTTAGGGTTTTGTGCTGGTGAGCCCGGAAAACCGGCTGGGTTCGTTGTGATCCCGGGTAAAACAACAAGTTGTGAGTTGTGATCTTGGAAAACAACTCGACTGTAATCAAGTCGATTATAGTGTGGACCCAAGTGAATCTTGGGAGTGGACGTAGGTGTTGGATACACCGAACCACTATAAAATCTTTGTTTGCCGTGCTTCTATTATCTCT
>UESW01002913.1:87055-145285 GCA_900491605.1 Calamus simplicifolius
TCCCTTATTTAATGGTTCCAACTATTCATATTGGAAAGCAAGAATGAGGATATTCATTCAAGCTTCTGATTATGAATTGTGGAGTGTTATAATTAATAGACCTAGCACACCCACACACATTGTTGATGGCTCTATTGTTCCTAAGCCGAAAGGGATTGGAATGATAATGATAGGAAAATGGCTCAGCTCAATGCTAAGGCCATGAATGTCTTGTATTGTTCATTAGATGCAAATGAATTTAATTGCATTTCTACATGTAATTCTGCAAAAGAAATATGGGACAGATTAAGGTTACCCATGAGGGTACTAATCAAGTAAAGGAATCTAAAATAAATATTCTTATTCATAAATATGAATTATTTAGCATGGAGCAAACTGAAACTATTGCATGCATGTACACTAGATTCACCGATATTGTAAATGGTTTGAAAAGTCTAGACAAGACCTATACTAATTCTGAACTTGTTCGCAAAATTCTTAGGTCACTGCCAAGGACTTGGGAAGCAAAAGTGACAGCAATCCAAGAAGCCAAGGACCTCAACACCTTACCCTTGGAGGAGCTACTTGGATCCCTTATGACCCATGAATTAACTATGAAGCAGCACATAGAAGAAGATGTGAAGAAGAAAAAGACTATAGCTCTTAAGGCTGCTGAAAGTGAGGAGCGCTGCAGTGATAATGATGATGATGATGACGAGACAGCTCTTCTAGCAAGAAAATTTAAAAAATTCATGAGAAGAAAGAGACCCTTCCACAAGAAGAAATCTGGAATTAAGATGGAAGGAGAAAAAGAAAAGGAAAAAGGACAAGGACAAAGAGAAAGACCCCTTGATTTGCTATGAGTGTAAGAAACCGGGGCACTTTAGATACGATTGTCCACAATTGAAGAAAACTTACAAGAAGAAGAAGAAAGCCTATGTTGCAACCTGGAGTGACAGCGATGAATCCTCTTCAGAGGAAGAACAAAAAGAAGTTGCAAACATTTGCTTTATGGCAAACGACGACAGCGAGGTAAGTTCCGAAAACCCTAGTGATGAGCTTGCATTTGATGAATTATTCGAAGCTTTCAATGAACTAGTAGATGATTTTAAAGTTTTGAAAAAGAAATACAAATCTTTGAAAAATGATAACTCAATTCTTATTAAAGAAAAGATGATCTTACTAATGAAATTAAAATGCTAAAATCTGAAAAAGAAAATATGACAAAAGAAAGAGAATCAATTTCCAATGAAAATGATAAGCTAAAGAAGGAAGTTGATAAATATAAGAATATTTTGATAAATTTACTTATAGTTCTGAAAAATTAATTTATTGTTAAGAAATCAAAGAGCTATATATGATAAAGCTGGTTTAGGATATAGACCTAACTTAAAACAAAAATTTGTCAAAAACTTTTTTAGAAAAGAACAAAATAGAGATAATGTTACATGTCATTATTGTAACAAGAAAGGCCATAAATCCTATGAATGTGATGCAAGAAATAATAACAAAAAATTAAATAATAAAGGCAAGAAAATATGGGTTCCCAAAGGAACAATCTTTTATGTTACTAACCATGAAGGACCCAAGAAGGCTTGGGTACCTAAATATAAGACTTAATTATTTTTGCAGGAGTGTCTTGCGGCCAAAAATTCAAAGCAAAAATGGTATCTCGATAGCGGCTGCTCAAGACACATGACGGGTGACAAGATCAATTCATCACCCTTGAGAGCAAAAGAGGAGGAGTTGTTACATTTGGTGACAATGGCAAAGGCCAAATCATGGGGTTTGGTAAAATTCAAATAACTCCCTCTACATATATTGAAAATGTTTTATATGTAATGGTTTGAAACATAATCTAATAAGTATTAGCCAATTATGTGATAAAGGTTTTAAAGTATCATTTGAAGCATCAATCTGCACTGTTTCTAATCCCATTAATAATAGCATTGTTTTTATTGGAAATAGAAATGACAATGTATACTTGATTGATTTAGACAATTTGTCTACTAGTAATCATTGCTTAGTTGCTAATAATGCTAATATGAATGAGACTAGTTGGTTATGGCATCGTAGATTAGGTCATGCAAGCACACACCTTATTTCAAAATTAATTAAAATGGATTTAGTAAAAGGACTTCCATAGCTAGATTTTGAAAATAACAAAATTTGTGATGCATGTCAATTTGGAAAACAAACTAGAAATTCTTTCAAAATTAAAAATATTATTTCCACTTCTAGGCCACTTGAACTACTTCACATGGATCTTTTTGGACCTACTAGAACCACAAGTTTAGGAGGAAAGAAATATGGTCTTGTGATTGTAGATGATTACTCTAGATACACTTGGGTATTTTTTTAGCTCATAAGGATGAGACCTTTCCATTATTTTTGAAATTCTTCAAGAAGGTCACAAATGAGAAAAACAACACCATAGTGTCTCTAAGAAGTGATCATGGCACTGAATTTGAAAATACTTATTTGAAAACTTTTGCATAGAAAATGGAATTCATCATAATTTTTCAGCACCTAGAACACCACAACAAAATGGAGTAGTTGAAAGAAAAAATAGAACTTTGGAAGACATGGCCCGTACCATGCTATGTGAAAGCAACTTACCAAAATACTTTTGGGCGGAAGCTATAAACACGGCATGTTACATTCTTAATAGAGCTTTAATTAGGCCAATCATTAAGAAAACTCCTTATGAACTATGGAATAATAGAAAACCAAACATAAGTTACTTTCATGCATTTGGTTGTAAATGTTTCATTCATAATAATGGCAAAGATAATCTAGGAAAATTTGATGCAAAATCTGATGAAGGCATTTTCTTAGGATATTCAACATCTAGTAAAGCCTATAGAGTGTTTAACAAGAGAAACTTAATTGTAGAAGAATCTATTCATGTAATTTTTGATGAATCTTTAGCATCGAGTTCTGAAAAGATTGATGATGAGGAAGATACAAACATTCTAGAAAGAGATATTAAAAAATTAAATACAGATGTATCTTCGGATCATGAACAAGAAGCTAAGGATAATGATTCTCCTAATGTTGATGTTGTTGATGCAAATCATAATGATGTAGATCTTCTAGAGACTGGAGATATGCCTATGGTCATCCTAAAGAATTAATTATAGGTGATCCATCTCAAGGAGTAAGAACTAGATCATCAATGAGAAACATCAATAATCATCTTGCATTTGTATCTCAAATTGAACCTAAAACTATTGAAGAAGCAGAAAAAGATAATAATTGGATGTTAGCTATGCAAGAAGAATTAAATCAATTTACTAGAAATAATGTTTGGACTCTTGTAGATAGACCTAAAGATCACTCTGTTATAGGATCAAAATGGGTATTTAGAAAAAAATTAGATGAAAATGGCATAGTAATTAGAAACAAAGCTAGATTAGTTGCAAAAGGATATATCAAGAAGAAGGAATTGATTTTGATGAAAACTTTTGCACCTGTAGCTAGACTAGAAGCAATTAGATTATTACTTGCATTTGCATGTCATATGCATATCAACTTATTTCAAATGGATGTTAAAAGTGCATTTTTAAATGGATTTATAAATGAGGAAGTTTTTGTTGAACAACCACCTGGTTTTGAAGATCATGAATTTCTAAATCATGTTTTTAAATTGCACAAAGCACTATATGGTTTAAAACAAGCACCTAGAGCTTGGTATGAAAGATTAAGTAAATTTCTGATTGAAAATAATTTTATAAGAGGAAATGTTGATAAAACACTATTTTTGAAAAGAAAAAAAGGATTTATTAGTAGTACAAATATATGTTGATGATATTGTATTCGGTGCTACTAAATTTGTTATGTCAAGAATTTGCTAAGTTGATGCAGGGTGAGTTTGAAATGAGCATGATGGGAGAACTCAACTTCTTCCTAGGACTTCAAATTAAGCAAAGCAAAGAAGGAATTTTCATCAATCAAGCCAAATACACAAAAGAACTGCTCAAGAAGTTTGGAATGGAGTCAATCAAACCACTTGGAACTCCTATGAGTCCTTCATGCAAGCTGGACAAAGATGAAGATGGTAAGAAAGTAGATCAAAAATGTTACAGAGGTATGATCGGATCTCTTCTTTACTTAACAGCTAGTAGACCAGATATAATGTTTGCTGTATGTCTATGCGCTAGATTTCAATCTGAACCTAAAGAATCTCACTTAATTGCTGTAAAAAGAATCTTAAGATATTTAAGTGAACTAAAAATGTAGGTTTATGTATTCTAGAGACTCAACATTAAACTTGATTGCATATTCTGACTCTGACTATGCTGGATGTAAATTAGATAGAAAAAGCACAAGTGGAGCATGTCAATTCTTAGGTAGTAACTTAATCTCTTGGTTTAGCAAAAAGCAAAATTCGGTTGCATTATCTACTGCTGAAGCAGAATATGTTGCAGCTGAAGTTGCTGTGCTCAAATCCTTTGGATTAAGAGACAACTTGAAGATTACGACATAACACTTGATAAAACTCCAATTAGATGTGATAACACAAGTGCAATAAATCTAACTAAAAATCCAATTCAACATTCAAGAACAAAACACATTGAAATTAGATATCACTTTATAAGAGAACATGTAGCTAATAATGAAATTTGTCTTGAATATGTTAATACTGAAGAACAATTAGCTGATATATTTACAAAACCTTTGAGTGAAGAGAGATTTTTCTATCTTAGAGGTGAATTAGGAATATGTGACCCTTTGGATTGATTTTGATACTTTAAGGAATGACTTTCTAGATCTATATTAATTTCTTGATATTCCTTTCATAATTTTAAGGACAAATTATCTAGTCATCGGAGTAACTTGATTCTTCATACTCCAAAATTTTATCAAGATTTTATCAAATTTATTTTGACAAGTTTTAGTTGTTTGAATCTCAAGTATTTTTCTCTAAAACTGTCATTGGAGTCGACACCTCAGAATGAGGAGTCGACACCTTTGTCTGTGTCGCTCTCGGTCCCTGACCTTGGAGCCGACACCCGTATAAGTGGAGCCGACTCCAGTTCAAGCGCTGACTGTGTTAGCGATTTGGAGTCGACACCCGACTTTGCGGGAGTCGACACCTGGGAATCCCAAATCGATTTATTAGGGCAGAGTCAACACCTCGTCATTTCGTAACTTTTGAATCCTCCACCAAATTCCTCCAAAACTCTCTCAAAGCCTCCCCATCTCTAATTCCACTCTACCAAGCTTTCCTAAGGATCCAATGGCACCTAAGAGGAGAGGTTCGGTGTTTGGAGTGCCTGTGGTGACCGGAAAACGCTCCGTAAGGCGACCATCCCGAGCCGTCTCCAAGCGAGGATTCCTCCACCGATTCAGACAATCCCAACACCACTTCACCTCAGGTAGATACCCTAGCAGGGAGGGTAATCACAATGGGTAGGAAAGTTGACTTTGAGTTCTTTCAATCTGAGGGTTTTTCGATTAGTAATCAACTCAAGGAGCTTGGATGGGATAGAGTTTGTTCTCTTGATGTTCCTACTTACCCAGCACTAGTGAAAGAATTTTACTTTAATTTATCAGAGGTAATGGTGGTTTAGTGAGCTCTTTAGAGGCAAACGGATTCATCTTACATTTCAAAAATTAGGCAATCTCTTAAGCATCCCCATTACCGGGTTAACAGCCGATGTGCACAGTGAGAGATCAGCGGCCCTATCAAGGATGTTAGGGAGAGATGTTGAAGAATTTGAGGAGATTAGGGCTAACCAGTTGCCCTTGGAATTATGATTGCTACACAACATTTGCAGCAGAATTTTGTTCCCAAAGACCGAACATTTTGAGTATGTCTCCGAGCGGGACATTGTTGTGATGGACAGTGTATTGACCGGTCAACCTATCAACCTAGCTGCTATGATGATATTTTATATGGCCGAGGCTGGAGGAAAGAGAAGATCGTCACTACCCTACGGCATGGTTTTAACTATGGTATTCAGAAGCCAAGGGGTTGTAATTTTGGACAATGAACCCTCCAAGAACCTGAGACACACTGATTATTACAGTTTGGCCACTTTGCATAGGATGGGATTTGTAAAGGTGAACGGGCAATGGGAAAGGAAAGGTAACTTGGATGAGAGAGCCCCTGAGCCTAGACTTTCTGGACCTTGTGAGGCTGGTCCATCTGTGAGGGTTCCCTCTCCACAGCCAAGGAGTCCAGTTCCTGCCCCTGCACCAGCTCATATTCATGTTCAGCCATCCTTTTCATCAGTTGGATTTTCAGACCTTCAAATGGAGCAACTCAAATGCTTGATGAACTGAAGACTGAGTTTGATAACAAATTTATGAATCTTAAAGAAACACTTTATTCCTTAGATGATCGGATCGCCAAAATAGAATCTACTCTTAGCTCTTCTGCTGGATCTTTAAGTAGTGATTTGAAGAACTTAAAGACATATGTGGAGATTCTGAGACCTATTCAAAGTGCAATGCAGAGCTTCAAGATAAAATCATGACTGCTTGCTCTTTTGTTGATAGAAGGTTGAAAGAATTTGTAGCCACTCAGAGTGATGGAATGCAAAAGATTCTAGATCATTTGACAAGAATCATTAGAACCAACTTGTAGTTTTTATGTTGTTTAATGTTTTGATGTAATGAAAATTTAGTTTTTGATGTAATGAAGTTTAAACTTTGATGTAATGAAAGTATAGTTTCTTTTTTGTAATACTTGACTTCAATGAAATGAAATTATCCTTTGATCTATCAAGTTTATCTTTTGACTTAACTTTTCTTTATCTTTTTGTTGATTACAAAAAAGGGAGAGAAGTTATGTCGTATATGCATTGATTAGTTATGCTTTAATTGGCATTTATTTAATTGGTATCAAATATGAAGAACAATTGATAAATATGTAAAGCAATAGGGAGATACAATTGATAATTTGAACTTCACAGGGGGAGCTACCTTATTCAGGGGGAGCTTGCTTGTGAGGATCACTTTCTTGAAAATTTTAATTTAAGAATACTTTGCAATACTCAATGTTTTTATAATCATCAAAAAGGGGGAGATTGTTGACCCAATTATTGATTTTGATGATTAATAAAGGAATTGAGTATATTTATTTGATTACTAATGGATTTGACAAGTGTTTCAGCGCTTAAAAATATTTGATCGATTTAAAGGTATTAAGAAATGAGTTTTGAATCAATTGCAAATCATAAGTTTCAAAGTTTCAGAACTGGAGTCGACACCTAGAATTCCTGGAGCCGACCCCATGGCCAGTCAAATATTCTTCTGATTTTTGATACGGTCCGGAGCCGACACCTAGAGTTTCGGAGCCGACACCCAGAGTTTTGGAGTCGACACTTACAGTGTCTGGAGCCAACTCCGATGCGGGGACAGAACGCTTATTTTTTGAGCATCTTGGAGCCGACACACACAGTATTCTGGAGCCGACACCTGACGATGGCGAGCCAACACCTAACTTTTTTGGAGCCGACTCCTCGACGAACTCAGAACTTTCTATTTTTGGATAAACGACTTGGAGCCGACACCTGAAAAGTTGGAGCCAACTCCAACCTGTCTGGGACAAAATTTAAAATGCCAGATCAGCTCTAACAGTAATATTTCCTTTTTACCTAACTTCTAACGGATATATTTTGTTTCCAGGTACATTCCAACGCTAGTTTTCTTCAAAAATGGATTAAAAGAAATCTATAAGAAGGGGGAGAACACCCATTTGAAAATAAGAACGAAAAAAAAAGAAAAAGAGGGAGAATATCCAAATCAAAAATCCGAGAAGTCTTGAGCCTGAAATCCAAGAGAGAAGTACTCAAATTCAAATCCTTCCACTTCAAAAAGCTCAAAGAAGAATCCAAGGCGTTCAAAGTTTGAAAAATCAAAGGATTCACAAAAAGGAAAAAGCTCTGTTTTGAAGATTTTCCAACTTCTCATCTGCAACGTTTGCAACGAATCAAAGCTGAGGCCTGATTCAACATCTCCAAAGAGAAGAGGAAAAGAAGAAAAGAAGAAAAGCTCAAATCCAATCCACTTCAAACAGGCTTTTCTAAACCTTGTTCATTCATTTGAATATTTGCTCATTTAAGGAGTCTTGTATCTTAAACATTATTCTTTCTTGTTTTTTACTGGTTCAATCAGGGGGATTGAACTAGTGGAGGTTGTATACCTCGGGTCAAGCAAGTTTAGCTTGAGTTTAGGGTTTTGTGCTGGTGAGCCCGAAAACCGGCTGGGTTCGTTGTGATCCCGGGTAAAAAACAAGTTGTGAGTTGTGATCTTAAAAAAAACTCGACTGTAATCAAGTCGATTATAGTGTGGACCCAAGTGAATCTTGGGAGTGGACGTAGGTGTTGGATACACCGAACCACTATAAAATCCTTGTGTTTTCCGTGCTTCTATTATCTCTATCTCTATCTCCTTGTTTGTGCTTTATATTTGCATTACATTCAATTTCATTTATCTTAAAGCCAATAGATTTTAAAGAAAAAGTTAAATTTTTTAAAGAACCCAATTCACCCCCCCCTCTTGGGTTGCCATGGGCCAACAAGAGAGACTCTCTATTCTTTGGATGAAAGAGTTAGAATAATTGAATCTACACTTGGAGCCTCCGCTGAATCCTTAAAGAATGACCTCAAGAATTTTTGATGAACTTAAAGACATTGATGGAGACTCAGAGACTTATTCCAAATGTAATGCTGAGCTTCAGGATAAGATTACATCTGCATGTACATTTGTTGATGAAAGACTAAAGGCTTTTGTCAAGACTCAGAGTGAAGGAATGGCAAGAATAGTAGAAGAACTGCAAAGACGCATTAGAACTAATTTTGATTATCTTGTAATGAAGTTTCTTTGATGTTATTAAAAGCTAATGTTTAGTCCAGTTTGATGTTGATTTACTGTTCTGATGTAATGAAGTTTAGTTTGAAGTTTTAATGCAATGAAGTTTCTTTTTGCAAAATAATGTAATGTTCGACTTTTTGATGTAATGAACTTATTTGATACTTAATGAATGTCATTTGATCTTTGAAGTAACTATCAATTTTGTCATTTCACTTGAAACTTTTTGACCTTTTTGTTGATAACAAAAAAGGGGGAGAAGTAAAAGTATTTGATAATAGTATATGCATTGAAAGTAAAAAGAAGGGGAGAAGTATAAAATGAGAAGTATTTAGCTTTTGTATATGTATTGGATCAAATAAGCATAATTTATTGGTATCTAATTAATTGCGCATAAGGAGAAGCAATTGTATTTTCAATTCTATATATACATTGAAAGGATGAATAGATGTTACAATAGATATAATTGTTTAATTGGTATCAAACATTAAAAGTTTACTGTTAAAAGGAAGAACATGTTAAATTGAGTATCATAGGGGGAGCTACCTCATTTAGGGGGAGCTTACCTGTGAGGAATAAATATTTGAGAAATTTGAAGTGAAAATCTTATTGTTTACTCATGCATAACTCAATGTTTTTATAATCATCAAAAAGGGGAGATTGTTGACCCAATTATTGATTTTGATGATTAATAAAAGACATGAGTATATTCATTTTGTTTCTAACTAATTTAACAAGTGTTTCAGGGATTTAAAATGTTTGATCAATCAAAAGGATAAAGAAACATGTTTTGAATCAATGTTTTAAAAGAAATTTTCAAAGTTCAGAGCCTGGAGTCGACACCCAAATGGTAAGGAGCCGACCCCAAGGCGTATCAGAAGGTTTCTGGGACTTTGGCACGGTCCGGAGTCGACACCCAAGGTTTCGGAGCCAACTCCAACCTGAGATACAGAGAAGTGCATTCTGTTTCAGTTTCTGAAGCTGACACCTAGATTTCGGAGCCGTCACCCAAGATTTCGGAGCCGACACCTGAGTTTCTAGAGCCGACTCTAACCTGAGAACAGAGAGCGTATTTTATGGACCATTCTAGAGCCGACACTTACAGTTTTCCAGAGCCGACTCCCGAAAGCGATGAGCCGACACTTACCTTTTTCGGAGCCGACTCCCCAACAACTTTTTCTTTACTATTTTTGAACATCCGACTTGGAGCGGACACCTAAAAATTTGGAGCCGACTCCAACCTGTCAGGAACGGATTTTTTATCTGTCAGAATGTACTTCAACGGTAAGATTTCTTTTCACCTAACCTCTAACGACTATTTTCTTTGTGTGCAGAAGAATCCAAACATCTCCAACGGCTATATTTCCCACCTAAAACCTAGATTGAGAGTTCTATAAAAAGGGGGAAACTTCGGTTAAAAGAGATAGAAAAATAAAAAGAAAAACCAAAAAAAGAGAGAGAAATTTTCAAAAAGAAATCTCTGAATCCACGTCTATCTTCTGAAGAGAGATTCAAGAGAAATCCAAGTGATTCAAGCTTCAAAATCGAAGGATTTTCTAAGTGAAGAAAAAGAGAGCAAAAGCCCTGATTTTCCCAACTTCTCAACTGCAATCTTTGTGAAGAATCTGAGCTGAGGCCTGATTCAACATTTCAAAGGAGAAGAGGAAAAGAAGAAAAGAAAAGCTCACATCAAATTTGCTTCAAACAGGCTTTTCTAATCTTTGTTTACTTATATTGCTTATTTGCTCATTTAAGGAGCTTTGCATTGTTGTAAACCTTAAATTAATTTGGTGTTTACTAATTCAATCAGGGGGATTGAATTAGTTGAGGTAGTTTACCTCGGAACAAGCTAGATTAGCTTGGGTTTGGGTTTTGTGCTTGTGAGCCGGAAAATCAGCTGGGTTCATTGTGATCCCGAGGGAAACAACAATTTTGAGTTGTGAGCTTGTAAAACAACTCGGTTGTAATCAAGTAGATTATAGTGTGACCCAAGAGATACTTGGGAGTGGATGTAGGTGTTGGATACACCGAACCACTAATCCTTGTGTTTGCCGTGTTTTGACTCTCTCACTCTATCTCTTTATTTGTGCTTAATATTTATCCTGCACTTAATCTTATATATTCCAAAGCACATAGTTTTTAAAAGGTTAAATTTTTAAGAACCCAATTCACCCCCCCCCCCTCTTGAGTTGCCATCTGGGCCAACATATTGATTTAAGTTGTCATATTGATTATAATTCTCAGATGCCATGTAATAATTTTTTGATGCTACATTATAATTTTTTGTTGTTTCATAGACTATATCCCTCTGATTACTTGATTTTCTTCTAGCCTCAGTTTCTCTATGGCAGTACCAGTTATAGTAACCGACAGAAAACCCTTTTTACTAAGATGAATTTTAACTGTTTCAACATCCCTATAAGCTTTATTCTGACACTTTCTCAAATTACACTGATTCTGGATCCATCCATCCACTCTGGTTGACTACATGCAAATGTAGTAAATTCCTCTACTCCATTAACAAATTCTGGATTAAGAAAATTATCCTTAACCCTTTGATACATCCACGTGCGATCAATATTTATTTTTAAATAATTATGTATGACTTAAAAATATATTTTGAAACAAACATTGAATCAACAATATTGATATTAATATTCAAGTATAAATACATCTGATTTTGATGGCACTATTCCTAATAATCGAAGGTTACTAATTATTTTTTCAACATTATACAACATATTAATCAGAAATAATTAACTTATATAATCAACAATCAATGCATAACATTGCATATAACTAACGATGAAATAATATATTTTAATATTATAAAATTTATATTAAATATATAATATAAAATTATTTTGATTTTACATCATATTTTTTTACCAGCAATACTGATCAGAAGGGAGGCGATGATGAAAAAACAGCCAAGATGAGGGGCCAGAGCAGAATCAGCCAAGAGGGACCAATGGGGCCAAGGGAAGAGCCGGGGGCCAAGGGGGAAACCGGGGGCCAAGGGGGGAGAAAGGGGGTGCCAGCGCCGGGGAAGAGTGGGGGGGGGGGGGGGGAGCGAGGGGGGAGTCGAGAGGAGGGGAACGGGGGGCCACGAGGGACCAAGGGAGGAGGAAGGGGAGGCTGGTGCTGGAGGGGCGGGGGAGATGAGGGAGCCAGGGGCCAAGGTGGCCAATAGGAAGGCAGGGCAGGGGGAGCAAGGGGGGAGCCAAGAAAGGAAGGAGAGTCGGAGGGGAGCGAGCGGGGTGGAGGGATGGGGGAGAAGGCTGAGTGCCCTAGATCTAGCATGTAGTTCAAGGAGGTTTGATACTAATTTGTTTACACTCTAGAAAGAAAACAACATGAGAAAGCAAGAGAAAATTTTGTAAAATTTTTATTGGACAAACCATAGCCTCTCCATAACAATTTGGGTTTGAGCTTTGAATCACACCTCTCCAAATATTTAAACTTGAATAATTATATTCTAAATAATTTTTTAAAAAAAACTTTATCTATAACTTTTATAAATAAATAAAAATTTTATATAAAAAAATTTCTCATCAATGTACCACAAAAATCCTATCAAATACACATGCATCAAATAAGTTATAACTAAACCTCAAATATTTAGTATTATAATTTTCTCAGGACTTTGGAAATGCCATCTGATGTGGCTGATCACGCCCCCAAGCAGTGGGGTAATAGTATGCATGATTCTCGGAGCCAAGTAATAATTTGGTGGCCAGTCCTGGCCTCGGCTTCGGCCTCGGACTTCACCTCGGCCTCGGTCGCGGACTTTGTTTCGGCCTCGGTCACGAACTTCGTTTCAGCTTCAACATCGGCCTCGAACCCCGCCTCAGCCTCGGCATGTCTTCGGCCTCGGCCTCGGCCTCGAGTCTCGCCTTACATGCTCTCGGCCCATAGTTTTGATCGTACGTAGAACCAATTTCGAATATTGTGCCCAGTGATTTAAAACGCCTAAGACTACCACGTAGCCTGCCAACCCTCTTTTTGCCAAGATCATGGGCGGTTGCTGATATACTATGGGCAGTTGCCAATATTTATGGTGCACGTTTAGCGGCTGCGCCCACCTACTGTTTACGGAGCCGATCTTGACGGAAGATATGATCCGACAGTTATCCATGAAGGGTACGAGGGACCTCCGAACAGGTATATAAAAACCTTGACTCATAAGGAAGAAAAAAAGGAACTACTATCTCATCTTGACTGCTGTTCTCCAAACTGCTAACTTGAGCGTCGGAGGGTCCCCGTCGAAACCACCGGTCCGGGACTTTTGTTGCAGGTTTCTGGCTACAGGAGGTGGTCTTATCATCCTTCTTAAGACCCACAAAACTCCTCTCTTGCTCGACGCTCTTCGAAAGTGATTTGGCAGCAACAGATTGGTGCACCAGGAAAGGGGTGCGGTAAACTTTCAATCTTTGCAAGAAAGAAGATGGTGATCACACGTGCGCAGGATGCCTCTACCAGTCAGGCTGGGGGGCATCCTCTGCGAGTTGTGCTGCTTGAGACCGACCTCCCTGTGTTGGGTTACGGAATAGAAAATCCCAATCTAATTGGAATAAAATGGCAGCGGAAAAAAATAAATTTATTCCATAACCCATAACCCACCAAGAATCACATACGTTTCATAAAACCGAAATAAGGATAAACAAAAATATTACCTTTTGTTGATCAGTATGTAATCCGTCTGTTCTTGTGTTGGGTTTGCTCGGATCTTCAAAGGTGCTGCCTTTCATAAAGACCACCCTCTACAAGTATCCACACATGAACGGATACCAAAATAGTTTTTGATTGCTAGTTCAACAAGTCCATTTTTCACAAAAATGAACCATATTTCCAACTCTCTGTTTATCCATTTTTAAGGCAGAAGACACTACGCTTCAAAAGCACCAATCGACATGACCTTTTAAATGCCCAATCGACGTGACCTTTCAAAGCCCCACAGACTTTAAAACATACATATATATATATACAAGTCTGACAGGAGTTTTTGGTTCACTAGGATTTTAATTAATGTTTATTTAAAACTCCTTTTAAATAATAACAATTTAAATCCTTGTCCTTACAAAATAAGGATTTAAATTTTTAACAAAAAACCTTTATGGATTATTTCCTTATCCAATAAGAAAATATAACAAATTAATTATTGTCATAATTTAAATTACGAATTTAAATTTTTTAAAATTAAACTCGAATCTAAATGACAACTAATTATTATTTGTAATTTAAAATAATCTCATCATTTTAAATTACATAGAGAGTAACAAACCGTAACATTATTGTCGTTCTTAGTGTGCGACCCTATAGGTTCAATTAACGTTGGCAGTAGGCCTAAATCACATTTTGATCCTACAAGTCATAAGCGGCCTCTAGCAAGACATTATGACTACCCAAGTTAAATGAAAAGCTCATGTTCCGAGACAACCTTAAAGTAGCTAATGACATAATCCTTTTGTCACATGATATCTTGATAGAATATAAGGCATGGAAAAAGTCAACCTTATATCGCTCTATCTTTAATTTCTGAAACCCAATTAGACTAACTAAACAAATGATATTGATCTCCATCAATTCATTTGAGCACGGCCATGCATTTCTCAGTCTCAATCATCGAGGGGCCCAGAGATATCTCTCTTATAATAAGAGGGACAAATTCCATCTTAATCACTCATAGCTCACTACATGATTCTTATTATGTTCAATCATAATCTTTATAATCATCCGGTTAAAGACAACGTTTGATTATGTCAAAACATAATATTCCTCATGTTGAGAACTATAGCAATCTCAGGTCTAAGGATTTAATGACACAGCTACTAGAGATTAACTTATGACTTTGATCCATGTATTAATCTCAAGGCGGGTCTTGTCCAATATTTGTTCTCAACAAATACATATAAATTTGATTTGTATCTCATACACATATTCATCCCATGAATATCAGTCAAATTTCATACTAATCTTAATTTATTGTTATTCCCACAACAATAACCGATTAGGGACATTTAGAATAATTCATAATATTATTCAAGGACATTATTATATAATAAACATGCAAATTATGATAATAGTAAATGCTCATAAATATTCAAAATACCATGTCCATACAATAGGCCTAGGTCACTATTACTAACAATCTCCCACTTGCACTAGGCCCACTCATCAATGTATCTAATACCTATGAACCTAGCATGACGATCATGCTTTGCTTGTGGTAGAGGCTTAGTCAATGGATCAGCAACATTGTCATCTGTTGGAACTCTGCATATTTTTACGTCACCTCTCTTAATGATTTCTCGAATGAGATGATAACGCCTAAGAATGTGTTTGGATCGCTGATGTGACCTAGGTTCCTTTGGTTGTGCGATAGCACCATTATTGTCACAATGAACATCAACAGGATTTGTGATGCTAGGAACCACTCCAAGGTCAGTAATGAACTTCTTGATCCAAACTGCTTCCTTTGCTGCATCAGATGCTGCTATGTA
Organism: Calamus simplicifolius; assembly: GCA_900491605.1. Taxonomy (NCBI): domain Eukaryota; kingdom Viridiplantae; phylum Streptophyta; class Magnoliopsida; order Arecales; family Arecaceae; genus Calamus; species Calamus simplicifolius. The sequence continues at coordinate 102,361 of UESW01002913.1, forward strand.
TTCAGCTTCAGTTGTAGAATCAGCAACAGTGCTTTGCTTCGAACTTTTCCAGCTAATAGCACCACCATTTAAACAAAACACATATCCTGACTGCGATCGGAAATCATCTTTGTCAGATTGAAAGCTTGCATCTGTGTAACCACTTACAACCAGTTCATCTTCCAATCCGCCATACACCAAGAACATATCTTTAGATCTTCTCAGATACTTAAGAATGTTCTTGACAGCCGTCCAGTGACTCTCACCGGGATCTGACTGGTATCTACTCGTTATGCTTAAAGCATAAGAGACATCTGGTCTAGTGCACAACATGGCATACATGATAGATCTATTGCTGAAGCATAAGGAATCTTACTCATGCACTCTCGCTCATCTTTTGTGTTAGGACACTGAGATTTGCTAAGTGTAATACCATGAGACATAGGAAAGTATCCTCTCTTGGAATCTTGCATACTGAACCTTTTCAGTACTTTATCTATGTAAGTACTTTGACTTAGACCAATCAGCCTCTTAGATCTATCTCTATAGATCTTTATCCCTAGGATATAGGCAGCTTCGCCTAAGTCTTTCATTGAGAAACATTTCTAACCAAGACTTGACACTCTGCAAGGTAGGGATATCATTCCCAATGAGTAAAATGTCATCAACATATAAGACCAGAAATACAATGGCGCTCCCACTAACTTTCTTGTAAACACAAGGTTCATCTTCATTTTTGATAAATCCAAACTCTTTGACTGATTCATCAAAACGAAGATTCCAACTCCGAGAAGCCTGCTTCAAACCATAAATGGATCTTTGAAGCTTGCATACTTTACTAGAATTCTCAGGTTGTACAAAACCCTCAGGTTGTGTCATGTACACATCCTCAAGTAGGTTTCCATTAAGAAACATAGTTTTAACATTTATTTGCCAAATCTCATAGTCATAATATGCAGCAATGACAATGAGAATTCTAATAGACTTAAGCATGGCTACAGGTGAAAAAGTTTCATCATAGTCTATACCATGAGTTTGTTTGAAACCTTTTGCAACTAGCCTTGCTTTGTAAGTATGCACTTTACCATCCATGTCAGTTTTCTTTTTGAAAACCCATTTGCACCCAATGGTCTTTGTACCTTCAGGTGGCTCAATCAAGGTCCATACCTGATTATCATACATGGATTGGATTTCAGACTTCATGCCTCTAACCATTTCTCAGAGTCTGGATCTAACATAGCCTCTTGATAGGTAGTAGGTTCATTTTGATCCACTAACAATACATCATGATTATCAGTCATAAGAAATTCATATCTCTCGGGCTCATGACGTATCCTATCAAATCTACGTAATTTTTGTGCTACAGGTGGCATGTCAATAGTGGTTTGTTGACTTTGAGCATCCACAAGCAGTTCAATGTTATCTTATGGTTCTCAAATTTCTTCAATTTGTACCTTGCTCCCACTGGTTCCTTTAGAAATAAATTCCCTTTCTAGAAAGACACCATTCCGAGCAACAAACACTTTGTTCTCAATGGGATTGTAAAAGTAGTATCCTTTAGTCTCTTTAGGATACCACACAAAAGAACATTTGTCAGACTTGGGTTCCAGCTTATTTGAAACTTGACGTTTTATACAAGCTTCACAATCCCAAATCTTAAGAAATGACAAACTGAGATTTTTACCATTCCACATCTCATATGGCATCTTTTCAACCGTTTGGTTGGAACTCGATTTAGTGTGAATGCAGCTGTTTCAAGTGCATAACCCCAAAAGGTAAGTGGAAGATCCGTTAGACTCATCATAGATCGAACCATATCTAATAAAGTTCGATTCCATCTTTCAGACACACCATTCTATTGTGGTGCTCCAGGAGGAGTAAGTTGTGGAATGATTCCATAACTTCTAAGATGGTCATAAAAATCTTGGCTCAAATATTCTCTACCTCGATCAGATCGTGTTGGCCCAGATGGCAACCCAAGAGGGGGGGGGGTGAATTGGGTTCTTAAAAATTTAAGACTTTTTAACTTTAATTGATTAGTTAGCAAGATGTGCAAGTGAGATTAACTAATAAGCAATGAACAAGCAGTTAATATAGAGAGATAGAGATAGAGAAAATGATGCACGACAAACAAGATAATTTTATAGTGGTTCGGCGCAACTAGCACCTACGTCCACTCCCAAGATTCACTTGGGTCCACACTATAATCTCTCTAGATTACAGCCGAGTTGTTTTCCAAGCTCACAACTCAAACTTGTTGTTTTACTGGGTGCACAACGAACCCAGCTGGTTTTAACTCGGGCTTACCAGCACAAAACCCTACACGTTGTTTTTCTAGGGCTCACAACAAACCCAACACAAGCACTCCGGCTTGTAACGAGGTATACCAACCTCCACTAATTCAATCCACAGATTGAATCAGCAAACAAAAAGGATTATAGTGTTTGAACAATAATGTGCTCCCCTTGAGCAAATATACAAATTAAGTACAAGATATTAAAAGGTTAGAAAAGCCTGATAATTTGCAGATGGTGGATGCTTGGGCTTTCTCCCTTCTTCTCTTCAACTCCTTTAGAAGTGTAGAATCACGCCTCAGCTAGATTCTTGACGGTTGAAGTCTTTGGAGTTGAGATGAAGCTTTTACCTCTTTTGAAAATCTGCAGATTTGACCTTTGAAACGCACTTGGATTTTCTTCTGGCTTTTGTGGAATGATGAGAAGGAGTAGACGAAGCTTTCACTTGGATTTCACTCCTTTTGAAACACTCTTCTTTGAGCTAAAAGATTTTCTCAATATGCTTTGTTTTTCCCTCTTTTCAAATGATATTCTTTTCTCTCTTTTTGATTTTCTCTTGATTGTTTTGATTTGAAAAGAACTCCTCTATTTATAGAATCTGCAAAAATATATCCGTTAGAGACAGGGAAAAATAGCCGTTATTCAAAAATCTTACCGTTGGGGCTGATGTGTCATCGTTAAAAATCGCGCCCAGATTTCGCGGAGTCGACTCGAGCTTTGTGGGAGTTGGCTCGAAGTCGATTACCAAAAATAGAAACATTTTAACCATTGAGGGGTCGACTCGCGAAAACATAAGTGTCGGCTCCTGAAAGTCGGGAGTCGACTCGAGGAATACGGGGAGTCGACTCGGGAAGTGCTCAAAAAATGGGTTCTGTTGTTTGAGCGGAGTCGGCTCGCACAGACAGGAGTCGGCTCGCAAGAATTCAGGGGTCGACTCTTGAAAACCAAGGGTCGACTCAAGAAACTTAGGCAATTTGGGGAGTCGACTCGGAAACCCTTGAGTCGGCTCGGGACCGATACAAAAATCAGAAAAATGTTCTGATTGACTTTAAAACTTGTCCCAATCAAATATAAAATATAAATTTGACTTGAATACATTGAATATGACATTAAACATGGATTCAAGACATGTTTCAAGAATTCATCGTTTGAATTATAATGTGTAAAAATTCCTTTTTGAAATCTTATAAGCATAGAGCATGAAATTCCTTTTTCTAATAGATTCAAAACTCTTTTAATATGACCATTGATAGTTCATTCCTTTCAATTTGAATAAGCTCAAGGTTTTTGATAAATATACATGTTGTATTCTTTAAGATACTCATGGCTTTTGGAAATCATCAAAATCAATAAAGTTGGGGCAATTATGTTTCAATAATTTTTCAACAATCTCCCCCTTTTTGATGATGACAAAACATTGAGTATATGCATTATAACATTGAAAGATTTATGATACCAAAATCAACTTTTGTGTTCATGAAAAGACTCCCCCTCAATGAGGTAGCTCCCCCTATGAACCTTAATCTTATAAATCATTCAAAATTTTTCAAAATCAAAAACTTAAGCAATTCCTTCAATTTATCTCTTCCCCTTATATGAAACATATATTTCTTTTTCTTATTTAATTCTCTCCCTCTTATTTAATTAGGGCAATTAAGAGCATATAAGATTTAATGATGATGATGCAATATACGATTAATTCATATAAATCTCTCCCCCTTTTTTGTAATCAACAAAAAGGTTGAGATGTATCAGAGCATCAATTGATAAAACTCATTCGAGCATCTAAGTTATCAATTGAGTATTGAGATATTCAAAATTATATCAATTTAAACATAAGCATTCAAAGATATTCAAGGGTACTCACAATTGAAATAGACAAAAAGTGAAGCATCAAACATTCTCATTTCTTCAAAATGAAAGTACATGGAAATGTAAACTTGTACATTGCATTGAAAGTAAATTTGATTACATCAAAAAGGTTACATGAAAACTTAAAAATTTTTCTTGTGATTCTATTCAAATGATCTACAATTTGCTTCATCCCTTCGCATTGAAGTCTTACATAGTCTTTAAGTTTTTCATCAACAAAAGTACACGCAGAAGTGATTTTTTCTTGAAGCTCTGCGTTGCATTGTGAGTATGTCTCCGAGTCACCGCAAATGTCCTTAAGCTCTCCAAAGATATTCTTTAAATTTTCACTTAAGGAACCGGTAGATGAGCTAAGAGTGGACTCAATCAATGCAACTCGATCACTGAGAGAATACAATGCTTCTTTTAAGTTCATATACTTATCATTGAATTCTTCTTTCAATCTCTTTTCTTGATCACTTAACTCAGACTTGAATAAAGATCGAAGTTGATCTAGCTGAGTATCAGAAAAACTGGCAGATGAAACAGTAGAAGACTGTGCATGAGCAATAGTAGGAGCAGGGGTAGGATCTGGAATAGATGAACACTGAGGAGGCTCCGGAGAAGAATGTCTCAAGGAAGGTCTGGGTGCCTCTGCATCTAAGTCTCTATCCTCAGTAACAGTCTTTCTCTCCAATTTCCATTTTTCTTTATAAACCCCATGCGATGAATTGTAGCCAAAGTATAATAATCTGTATGTCTTAACTCCTTCTTTGGCTCACAATCACTGAACACAATCCCTTGGCTAAGAAATAATTTAGTCAAAACCATGCCATAGGGTAAGCTCGATTTCTTCTTCCCGCCACAGTCCGCAATATACCAAATTATCATCCTAGGCAGATTTAAGGGTTTCCCAGATACTACTGCATCCATGACAAAAATATCTCGTTCAGAAACATAGTCAAACCGGCCAGTCTTGGGAAATAGAATCCTGCTGCAAATATTGTGGAGAAGCCTTAATTCCAATGGTAGTTGACTAGCAAAGACTTCCTCAAATCCCTCAAAGTTTCGGTTCAAAAGTCGAGTGAGAGCAGGAGACCTATCTTCAGGGGCAAATGTAGATGGTCCAGATAAGGGTAACTTCAAAAGTCTAGAAAGAATGGAGGATGTAATGTTCAAACTGATGCCTCTAACCTTGCTTACCAACCCATCATTTCCTCTAGACAAGTTCTTGTAAAACTCTTTGACCAAAGCAGGGTAGGTTGGGCAATCCAAAGAACAAATATACTCAAAACTCATCTCGATTAGCTGCCTACCAATGATGAATCCTTCATTCTCAAACAACTCGAAATCCACTTTCCTTCCTGTGGTTACAATCCTACTGGCTAGAAGATCTACCTGGGGGGTAGGAGCTGGAGCTGGAGCTGGAGGATCACTAGCCGAAGGTGTAGAAGAAGAATCCGAAGATGGCTCGCGGACGGGTCGTCGGACGGTCCTTTTTCTCTTCACACCGGCGCCACTCGAGCTTGCTCCTCAGGTTTTGGGTGCCATTGATCTTGAAGGATTGGTTAATCAGGGGTTAATTGAAGTTTGGAGGGTTTTGGGAAAGTTTTGGAGAGGATTTGGAAGATTTTGGAACGGATGAAATGTCCGTCGGGTCGACTCGTGCCCTAAATAAATCGACTGGGACCACGTCGAGTCGACTAGCGCAAAGTGTGGAGTCGGCTCGCGACAAGTCACAGAGCACGGACATGATCTCGAGTCGACTCGCTCAGAGGAGGGGTCGACTCCTGAGTTTCAGCAGAAACTCGAGTCGACTCCGAAACTCTCGAGTCGGCTCCCGGACAAATTTCAGAGAAAAATTAGACTGAGATTCAGTGAATCCGAATTAAGTCCGAAATTTGATCTTTGAGTATGATTAAAAATCATGGACTTTGAGAGATCAAATTGATATGAGTTCTAGATAAAATTTCCTTAAGATTTTAAGAATTTGAAAGAACTCTAGATATATTTCCTTAGAGGTTACAAAATTTATTCAAAAGGATTACAAATTCCTAGCTCTCCTCTAAGATAACAAAATCTTTCCTCATTTAACGGTTTAGTGAATATGTCAGCTAATTATTCTTCAGTGTTTACATAATCTAAACATATTTCATCATTAGCTACATGTTCCCTTATAAAATGATATCTAATTTCTATGTGTTTTGTTCTTGAGTGTTGAATTGGATTTTTAGTTAAGTTGATTGCGCTAGTGTTATCACATCTTATTGGAGTTTTATTAAGTGTGATACCATAGTCTTCAAGTTGTCGCTTAATCCATAGGATTTGCGCACAGCAACTTCCAGCTGCTACATATTCAGCTTCAGTAGTTGATAATGCAACTGAATTTTGCTTTTTGCTAAACCATGTGATTAAGTTACTACCTAAGAATTGGCATGCACCACTAGTACTTTTTCTATCCAATTTACATCCAGCATAATCAGAATCTGAATATGCAATTAGGTTTAATGTGGAATCTCTAGAATACCATAAACCTACATTTTTAGTTCCATTTAGATATCTTAAGATTCTTTTAACAGCTATTAAATGTGATTCTTTAGGTTCAGATTGAAATCTAGCACATAAACATACTGAAAACATGATATCTGGTCTACTTGCTGTTAAATAAAGAAGGGATCCGATTATACCTCTATAGTATTTTTGATCAATCTTTTTACCTTCTTCATCTTTGTCCAACTTGCATGAAGGACTCATTGGAGTTCCGAGGGGTTTCATTGTTTCCATACCAAACTTTTTGAGTAGTTCTCTTGTGTATTTGGTTTGGTTGATAAAGATTCCCTCCTTGCATTGTTTGATCTGGAGTCCAAGGAAGAAGTTGAGTTCTCCCATCATGCTCATCTCGAATTCTCCCTGCATCAACTTTGCAAATTCTTGACAAAGAGAATCGTCAGTAGCACCAAAAATAATGTCATCTACGTATATTTGTACTACAAGTAAATCTTTACCTTTTCTTTTCAAAAACAAAGTTTTATCAACATTTCCTCTTGTAAAATCATTTTCTATTAAGAATTTACTTAACCTATCATACCAAGCTCTAGGTGCTTGTTTCAAACCATATAAAGCTTTGTGTAATTTAAAAACGTGATTTGAAAATTTATGATCTTTAAAACCTGGTGGTTGTTCTACATAAACTTCTTCATTAATAAGTCCATTTAAAAATGCACTTTTTACATCCATTTGAAATAAGTTAATGTTCATATGACATGCAAATGCTAATAATAGCCTAATGGCTTCTAATCTAGCTACAGGTGCAAAGGTTTCATCAAAATCAATACCTTCTTCTTGATTATATCCTTTAGCAACCAATCTAGCTTTGTTTCTAATTACAATGCCATTTTCATCTAGTTTATTTCTATAAATCCATTTTGATCCTATTACTGAATGATTTTTAGGTCTTTCAACTAAGGTCCAAACATTATTTCTTGTAAATTGATTTAGTTCTTCTTGCATAGCTAACATCCAATTGTTATCTTTTTCAGCTTCTTCTATAGTTTTAGGTTCTATTTGTGATACAAATGCAAGATGATTACTAATATTTCTCATGTATGATCTAGTCCTTATTCCTTGAGATGGATCGCCTATAATCAATTCCTTGGGATGACTATGTGCATATCTCCAGTCTCTTGGAAGATCTATATCATTATGATCATTATTAACATCATCGTCCTTATGTGAATCATCATCTTTAGCTTCTTGCTCATGATCAGAAGATACTTCAATATTAAGTTTTTCAAGATCTTTTTCAATTATGTTTGTATCTTCCTCATCATCAAGCTTTTCAGAACTAGATGCTAAAGACTCATCGAAAACTATATGAATGGATTCTTCTACTACTAAGGTTTTCTTGTTAAAGATTCTATAAGCCTTACTAGTTGTTGAATAACCTAGAAAAATTCCTTCATCAGATTTAGCATCAAATTTTCCTAAGTTGTTTTTACCATTATTATGAATGAAACATTTACATCCAAATGCATGAAAGTATTTTATATTTGGTTTTCTTTCATTCCATAATTCATAAGGTGTTTTCTTTAATATTGGTCTTATTAAAGCTCTGTTTAAGATGTAACATGCTGTGTTAATTGCTTCCGCCCAAAAATACTTTGGTAAGTTGCTTTCACATAGCATGGTACGGGCCATGTCTTCTAGAGTCCTATTTTTCCTTTCAACTACACCATTTTGCTGTGGAGTCCTAGGGGATGAAAAATTATGATTAATTCCATTTTCAGTGCAGAAATTTTCAAAAAGGTGATTTTCAAATTCTGTTCTATGATCACTTCTTAGAGATACTATAGTAGTGTTTTTCTCATTTGTGACTTTCTTGAAAAATTTCAGGAACATCGAGAAAGTCTCATCTTTGTGAGCTAAAAACATTACCCAAGTATATCTAGAATAATCATCTACAATCACTAGACCATATTTCTTTCCTCCTAGACTTGTGGTTCTAGTTGGTCCGAAAAGATCCATGTGAAGTAGCTCTAGTCCCCTAGAAGTTGAAACAATGTTTTTAGATTTAAATGAACTTCTAGTTTGTTTTCCAAATTGACATGCATCACATATTTTATTCTTTTCAAAATCTAGTTTAGGTAATCCTTTAACTAAATCCATTTTAATTAACTTTGAAATAAGATGTGTGCTTGCATGACCTAATCTACGATGCCACAACCAACTAATTTCATTTATGTTAGCATTGTCAGCAATTAAGCAATGATCACTCAAAGATAGTTTTTCTAAGTCAACTAAGTAAACATTGCCATGTCTATAACCAGTAAATACAATGCTATCATCAATAGAATTAGTTACAGTGCATATAGAAGATTTAAATGAAACATTAAAGTTTTTATCACATAATTGGCTTATGCTAATTAGATTACGCTTCAAACCATTAACATAAAGTACATTATCAATAACTATAGATGGAGTTATGCGAACTTTACCAAGGCCCATAATTTGACCTTTACCGTTGTCGCCAAACGTCACAACTCCACCTTTCTTTTCCTCTAGGGTGATGAATTCATCTTTGTCATCCGTCATATGTCTTGAGCAGCCACTATCAAGGTACCACTTTTTCTTTGATCTTTTGGCTACAAGACATTCCTGCAATATCATCAAACTTTATGCTTAGGTACCCAAGCTTTCTTGGGTCCTTCATGGTTAGCAGCAATAAAAATTGTTCCTTTCGGAACCCATATTTTCTTAGCCTTAATATTTAACTTGTTGTTATTTGTTAACGTTTTGCATTCAAAGGATTTGTGACCTTTTTCATTACATTTAAAACAAGTTATATTGCTTTGGTTGGCTTTTACAAAAATATTCTTTAGAGATTTCTGTTTTCTTAAAGTGTTATATCCTAAACCAGCTTTGTCAAAAACAGCTTTTTGACTATCTAGGATCATGTTGAGTTTAGTTGAACTTAATGTGAATTTCTCAACAATGTCTTTATATTTTTTAACATCTTTCTTAAGAGAGTCAATTTCTTTAGTTTGCTGTTCTTTATCTAAAGCTAAAGTTTCTATTTGATCTTTTAAATCTTTAGTTGAGTTTTTAGTTTCAGATTTTAATAAATCTTTTTCTTGATTAAGATTATCTCTTTCTTTCCTAAGTTCTTCTTTTTCATTAGTTAAGTTCTTAACTTCTAAAGCTAAATCATTTTTACTTTTAGCTACACTAATATTGTCATTTTTCAAAAACTTATACTTTTTCTTTAAGGATTTAAAGTCAATCATAAGTTCATTGAAAGCCTCAAACATTTCATCAAATGTAAAATCATCATTTGAGTTTTCAGAACTTACCTCATTGTCGTTGTCGTCGTCGTTGGCCATGAAGCAAATATTAGCAACCTTCTTTTGCTCATCTTCTTCCGACGAGGAAGATTCTTCAGACCATGTTGCCATATACGCTTTCTTCTTTTTCTTGTAGGCCTTCTTTAGTAAAGGACAATCATACTTAAAGTGCCCTGGCTTTTTGCACTCATAACAAACTAAGGGCTCTTTTTCTTTTTCTTTCTCCTTGTCCTTTTTCTTATCCTTTTCTCCTTCAAATCTTGCTCCAAATTTCTTTTTATTGAAGGGCCTTTTTCTCATAAACCTTCTGAACTTCTTGGCCAAGAGAGCAGTTTCCTCATCATCTTCATCATTACTTTCACTGCTGCTCTCTTCCATTTCTGCAGTCTTGAGGGCAAAAGTTTTCCTTCTTTTTGTTTCCTCCTCAACGTGCTGCCTTATTGTTAACTCGTGGGTCATTAAGGATCCTAGAAGCTCCTCTAAAGGTAGTGCATTGAGGTCCTTTGCTTCTTGGATGGCAGTGACTTTTGCTTCCCACGATCTTGGTAGAGACCTAAGAATTTTACGCACAAGATCAGCATTAGAATAAATTCTACCAAGACTTTTCAGACCATTCACAATATCAGTAAATCTAGTGAACATGCATGTGATGGTTTCAGTTTGTTCCATAGTGAATAATTCATATTTATGAACCAAAATATTTATTTTTGATTCCTTTACTTGGTTTGTTCCTTCATGAGTAATTTCTAACCTATCCCAAATTTCTTTTGCGGAATTACAAGTTGAGATTCGGTTGAATTCATTTGAGTCTAAGGAACAATATAAAATATTAATGGCCTTAGCATTTAGTTGTGCCATTTTTCTATCATTATCATTCCAATCCCTTTCGGGTTTAGGAACAATAGTGCCATCAATTAAGTGTGTGGGTGTACTAGGTCCATTTAATATAACACCCCAAAGCTCATAATCAGAAGCTTGAATGAATATCCTCATTCTAGCTTTCCAATAAGAATAGTTTGAGCCATTAAAAAGTGGAGGTCTATTCGTAGAATGACCTTCAGCAAAACTTGACCCAATTTGTGTTGCCATGTGGATCTTTAGCCCTTGATCGTGAGATCAAATTCTAAATGAGCACTAGCTCTGATACCAATTGTTGGCCCAGATGGCAACCCAAGAGGGGAGGGTGAATTGGGTTCTTAAAAATTTAAGACTTTTTAACTTTAATTGATTAGTTAGCAAGATGTGCAAGTGAGATTAACTAATAAGCAATGAACAAGCAGTTAATATAGAGAGATAGAGATAGAGAAAATGATGCACGGCAAACACAAGATAATTTTATAGTGGTTCGGCGCAACTAGCACCTACGTCCACTCCCAAGATTCACTTGGGTCCACACTATAATCTCTCTAGATTACAGCCGAGTTGTTTTCCAAGCTCACAACTCAAACTTGTTGTTTTACTGGGTGCACAACGAACCCAGCTGGTTTTAACTCGGGCTTACCAGCACAAAACCCTACACGTTGTTTTCTAGGGCTCACAACAAACCCAACACAAGCACTCCGTCTTGTAACGAGGTATACCAACCTCCACTAATTCAATCCACAGATTGAATCAGCAAACAAAAAGGATTATAGTGTTTGAACAATAATGTGCTCCCCTTGAGCAAATATACAAATTAAGTACAAGATATTAAAAGGTTAGAAAAGCCTGATAATTTGCAGATGGTGGATGCTTGGGCTTTCTCCCTTCTTCTCTTCAACTCCTTTAGAAGTGTAGAATCACGCCTCAGCTAGATTCTTGACGGTTGAAGTCTTTGGAGTTGAGATGAAGCTTTTCCCTCTTTTGAAAATCCGTAGATTTGACCTTTGAAACGCACTTGGATTTTCTTCTGGCTTTTGTGGAATGATGAGAAGGAGTAGACGAAGCTTTCACTTGGATTTCACTCCTTTTGAAACACTCTTCTTTGAGCTAAAAGATTTTCTCAATATGCTTGTTTTTCCCTCTTTTCAAATGATATTCTTTTCTCTCTTTTTGATTTTCTCTTGGTTGTTTTGATTTGAAAAGAACTCCTCTATTTATAGAATCTGCAAAAATATATCCGTTAGAGACAGGGAAAAATAGCCGTTATTCAAAAATCTTACCGTTGGGGCTGATGTGTCATCGTTAAAAATCGCGCCCAGATTTCGCGGAGTCGACTCGAGCTTTGGGAGTCGGCTCGAAGTCGATTACCAAAAATAGAAACATTTTAACCATTGAGGGGTCGACTCGCGAAAACATAAGTGTCGGCTCCTGAAAGTCGGGAGTCGACTCGAGGAATACAGGGAGTCGACTCGGGAAGTGCTCAAAAAATATGGGTTCTGTTGTTTGAGCGGAGTCAGCTCGCACAGACAGGAGTCGGCTCGCAAGAATTCAGGGGTCGACTCTTGAAAACCAAGGGTCGACTCGAGAAACTTAGGCAATTTGGGAAGTCGAGTCGGAAACCCTTGAGTCGGCTCGGGACCGATACAAAAATCAAAAAATGTTCTGATTGACTTTAAAACTTGTCCCAATCAAATATAAAATATAAATTTGACTTGAATACATTGAATATGACATTAAACATGGATTCAAGACATGTTTCAAGAATTCATCGTTTGAATTATAATGTGTAAAAATTCCTTTTTGAAATCTTATAAGCATAGAGCATGAAATTCCTTTTTCTAATAGATTCAAAACTCTTTTAATATGACCATTGATAGTTCATTCCTTTCAATTTGAATAAGCTCAAGGTTTTTGATAAATATACATGTTGTATTCTTTAAGATACTCATGGCTTTTGGAAATCATCAAAATCAATAAAGTTGGGGCAATTATGTTTCAATAATTTCTCAACAGATCGAAGTGCCTTGATTGTCTTGCCAAGTTGGTTTTGTACTTCATTTTGAAAAGATTTGAACATTTCAAATGATTCAGATTTGTGTCTCATCAAGTAGACATAACCATATCTACTGAAGTCATCAGTAAATGTAATGAAGTACTTGTAACCTCCTCTGGCATCTGAACTTACTGGTCCACATACATCTGTATGTATTAGGCCCAATAATTTATTGGCCCTTTCACTGTGTCCAGTAAAGGGATCCTTTGTCATCTTACCCAATAAACAAGATTCACATGTATCATATAATTCAAAATCAAATGAGTTCAAAAGTCCATCTTGATGGAGTTTTGATATGCGTTTCTCATTTATATGGCCAAGTCGACAATGCCAAAGATAGGTTGAATTTAAGTCATTGGACTTAAATTTCTTGGTAGTTATGTTATAGACAGAAGAATTGTTGGATTTTTGGAGATTCAAAACATAAAGACCATCTAGTAATTCGGTATTTGCATAGAACATGTCTTTATGATAAATGGAGCAGTTATTATTCTTAATAATAAAAGAAAAACTATCATAATCCAAACAAGAACCTGAAATAATATTCCTACACATTGTAGGAACATAAAGCAATTGTTCAAAACTAACAAAAGCCCACTGGGCAAACAAAGTTCGTAACTTCCTACAGCTAAAGCAGCATCTTTTGCTTCATTGCCTACTTGAAGATCAACTTCGCCCTTCTTCAATTGTCTACTCCTTTTAAGCCCCTGCACATTTGTGCAAATGTGAGATCCACATCCAGTATCTAATACCCAGGAACTAGAAGGAGAGAAATTAATCTCTATAACATAAATACCTAAAGAACCGGTCTCACCAGTCTTCTTCTTCTTCTTTAGATCCTCCAAATACAGCTTGCAGTTTCTCTTCCAATGACCAGGTTCATTGCAAAAGAAATAGACACCCTCCTTTGGGGCTTTAGCCTTGGGTTTAGAATTGGGCTTGGGTTGAGCATTGGGCTTTCCAGCCTTTCCCTTACCCTTTCCTTTTCTTTTCTTCATAAGGCCTTTTCCCTTTTGAACCATCAGAACATGGCCAATCTTGGACTTAATATTCTGTTCAGCAGTTTTAAGCATCGTATGCAGCTCAGAAATTGATTTGTCCATTTCATTCATGTTATAGTTCATGATAAACTGGTCATAACTATCAGGAAGTGAATTTAGGATCAAATCTGTTGCCAACTCTTGGCTTAATGGAAATCCAAGCCTATCAAGGTGCTCAATATAGCCTTTCATTTTCAACACATGAGTGCTAACTGAAGCACCCTCAGCCATTTTGCAAGAGTGCAATGCCTTGGTAGTATCATACCTTTCTTGCCTTGCTTGTTGCTGAAACATTTCCTTTAGATTGACAATCATATCATAAGTTTCCATGTTTTCCAAATCTTTCTAAAGTTCAGAACTCATGGTAGCTAGCATCAAGCATGCAACATCAATAGAGTCATTATGATGCTTCTCATAAGCATTCTTTTCATCTCTAGAAGCATTATCGGCTGGTTCTTCAGGGTGAGGTTGATCCAGGACATAAAGTTTCCTTTCTTGTTTAAGAACAATTCTCAAATTTTGAAACCAGTCAAGGAAGTTAGTCCCAGTGAGTTTGTCCTTTGCAAGGATTGATCGTAGTGACATAGTAGAATTATTATCATTGTTGGCCATCTACAATAAATGCAAAGTTTGTTAAGTATTTTGATTATGAAAAACTCCCACTAAATTAACAACCCTCAATGATAATAATCATATCAATTTAGTGAGCTAAGATCCATATTTATACTCAACTTTAAGTCAGCTTTGGCATGACACTTAAAATTAAGTTTTTTAGGTAGGTAACTCTTACCAATTGCAACTCATGCAACTCTTAGAAATTTATGGGATTTTGACATCATATGTCCCGGCATGTTTAAATCCCATCTCATGCCATTAGGCCCAAAACCGTTTTGATAACCTAATTAAGTTAAATCATTTTAAACATATGGGTAGCACCATTACCCATCTTGCCTCACTAATGTAACCTAATGTACTTCTACTTTAGTAGAACCCACATTAAGGTGATAAAAGCCATGACAAGTGTTCAAATATGGATGGCATGTCAACTTAAAATTTTATGTTAGGGATCTAGATAAATCTTAATTTTTAATTAATAGATCTCATCATGCATTTAGTATCACATACTTAATGATATCATACATGGCATCACATACTAATGAAACATCATACATAGCATCTCATACATGTATATAATAAACATGTCATAGTATGGCCTTATCTAGATTGATCTTCATAAGCCAATATGAAGATCAATGGTCAATCCTAGGTAATAATGAGCAACACTATAATATCTACTTGACCATCATCTTGTGCATAGACACCTAGCTCCTCCATCATCATGGTTGGATTGCAGGACTTCAAATGGCACGCAGGCCATATATGATAATTACAACCCTTGTAAAAGAATAATAAAAACCTGCCAATCATATTGGTCACAAGGCCATACCATGCACAAAGCAACACACCATGCAAAACATATCATGTTATCATATAGCATATACATATTGCATTAAAGAAAATATGTAGTAATAGGCGTGTTGTTTAAAACCAATTAAATTTATAAGGTGCTCTGATTAGGTAGTACTGCAGTTCCTAAAATTTGGAGATACAATAAAGTTTTGTCCTAAAATTTGATTTTATTGATCTCATCAATAAATATAAGGCTTACATCCGCACCACCATAAACAACAATTGATAAATCCTTATTGATATGTGAATTCAGTTCATGTATTAATCTAATTAAGACAACATCGAAATCATATATCATGTTATTAAACACTTTAATTGCAATATCCCATTCGGATTCTTAATCATATTAACGAATCCCTACATGAAACAGATTCATCAATTAACATCTTAGAAAACCTATTATCTATGTCGTTCACGCAAACACTAATATCATATATATATACAAGAATGCAAACCATGCCAAGATCATATACATCTCATACACACAATCAAATATGGCAGTTTCAATTTTTATGAAAACGCAAGTGGCTCTGATACCACTGTTGGGTTACGAAATAGAAAATCCCAATCTAATTGGAATAAAATGGCAGCGGAAACAAAATAAATTTATTCCATAACCCATAACCCACCAAGAATCACATGCGTTTTATAAAACCGAAATAAGGATAAACAAAAATATTACCTTTTGTTGATCAGTATGTAATCTGTATGTTCTTGTGTTGGGTTTGCTCGGATCTTCAAAGGTGCTGCCTTTCAGAAAGACGACCACCCTCTACAAGTATCCACACACGAACGGACACCAAAATAGTTTTTGATTGCTAGTTCAACAAGTCCATTTTTCACAAAAATGAACCATATTTCCAACTCTTTATTTATCCATTTTTAAGGCAGAAGACACGACGCTTCAAAAGCCCCAATCGACATGACCTTTTAAATGCCCAATCGATATGACCTTTCAAATGCCCAATCGACGTGACCTTTTAAATGCCCCACAGACTTTAAAACGTACATATCATATATATAAAAGGGTTTTTGGTTTATTTAAAGCTCCTTTTAAATAATAACAATTTAAAACCTTATCCTTACAAAATAAGGATTTAAATTTTTAACCAAAAACCTTTATGGATTATTTCCTTATCCAATAAGAAAATATAACAAATTAATTACTTGTCATAATTTAAATTACAAATTTAAATTTTCTCAAAATTAAACTCGAATCTAAATGACAACTAATTATTATTTGTAATTTAAAATAATCTCATCATTTTAAATTACATAGAGAGTAACAAACCGTAACCATTATTGTCCGTTCTTAGTGTGCGACCCTATAGGTTCAATTAACGTTGGCAGTAGGCCTAAATCACATTTTGATCCTACAAGTGATAAGCAGCCTCTAGCAAGACATTATGACTACCCAAGTTAAATGAAAAGCTCATGTTCCAAGACAACCTTTGTTGATCCATTTATTAATTTTGATGATTAATAAAGGAATTGAGTATATTTGTTTGATTACTAATGGATTTTATAAGTGTTTCAGAACTTAAATTTATTTGATCAATTTAAAGGAATTAAGAAATAAATTTTGAATCAAATACAAATCAGAGATTTCAAAGTTTCAGAGCTTGGAGTCGACACCTAGAAAGTCTGGAGCCGACCCCATGGCCAATTCAATTTTAATCTGATTTCTGATACAATCCGGAGCGACACCTAGAGTTTTGGAGCCGACACCTAGAGTTTCGGAGCCGACACCTAGAGTTTCGGAGTCGACACTTACAGTGTCTGGAGCCGACTTCGATGCGGGGATAGAACATTGATTTTTTGAGCATTCTGGAGTCGACACCTACAGTTTTCGGGAGCCGACACCTGATGATGGCGAGCCGACACTTACTTTATCAGAGCCGACTCCTCAACGAACTCGAAAATTTCTATTTTTGGTAAAACGATCTGGAGCCGACACCTGAAAAGTTGGAGCCAACTCCAACCTGACTGGGACAGAAATTTAAAATGCCAGATCAGCTCTAACGGTAATATTTCCATTTTACCTAATTTTTAACTGATATATTTTGTTTCCATGTACACTCCAATGGCTAGTTTCATCCCAAAAATGGATTGAAGAAAATCTATAAAAAGGGCGAAGAACACCCATTTGAAAAAAAAGGAAAACAAAAAACGGAAAAGAGAAATAGTTCAAATCAAAATCCAAAAAATCCTGAGCCTGAAATCCAAGAGAAAATCCTTCAAACTCAAATCCTTCCACTCCAAAAAGCTCAAAGAGGAATCCAAAGCGTCTCAAATCAAAAATCAGTGGATTT
The DNA here is from genome assembly GCA_900491605.1 of Calamus simplicifolius. Taxonomy (NCBI): domain Eukaryota; kingdom Viridiplantae; phylum Streptophyta; class Magnoliopsida; order Arecales; family Arecaceae; genus Calamus; species Calamus simplicifolius. The sequence continues at coordinate 120,061 of UESW01002913.1, forward strand.
CCCAAATTGAAGAAAAATCTATGTTTCTTCCATTTTCAATCTTCTCAACTGCAACAACTGTGAGGGATTAAAGCTGAGGCTTGATTCATCATTCCAAAGGGAGAAGAGGAAAAGAAGAAAAGAAGAAAAGAAGAAAAGCTCAAAGCTAAACAACTTCAAATCATGCTTTTCTAAACTTGTTTTATTATTCTTGAATATTTGCTCATTGAGGAGCTGTGTATCTTTGAAAAACTATATTCTTCTTATTTGTGCCTAGTTCAATCAAGGGGATTGAACTAGTGGAGGTTGTTAACCTCGGGTCAAGCTAGAATAGCTTGAGTTTAGGGTTGTGTGCTGGTGAACCCAAAAAACCGGCTGGGTTCATTGTGATCCTGGGTAAAACAACAAGTTTGGGTTGTGAGCTTGCAAAACAACTCGGCTGTAATCGAGGAGATTATAGTGTGGACCCAAGTGAATCTTGGAAGTGGACGTAGGTATTGGATACACCGAACCACTATAAAATCTTTGTGTTTGCCGTGCTTCTATTATCTCTATCTCTATCTCTATCTCTATCTCATTGATTGTGCTTTATATTCGCATTGCATTTACTTTCATTCATCTTAAGCAAACATTTTTTCAAAAGGGGATAATTTTTTAAAGAACCCAATTCACCCCCCCTCTTGGGCTGTCATCTGGGCCAACAATTGGTATCAGAGCAAGTGCTCATTAGATTTTGATCACATGATCAAGAGCTAAAGATCCAAATGGCAGCTCATGTTGGATCATTTGCCGAAGGTCATTCTATGAATAGACCTCCCCTATTTAATGGTTCCAACTATTCATATTGGAAAGCAAGAATGAGGATATTCATTCAAGCTTCTGATTATGAATTATGGGGTGTTATAACTAATGGACCTAGTACACCCACACACGTTGTTGATGGCACTATTGTTCCTAAACCCGAAAGGGATTGGAATGATAATGATAGGAAAATGGCACAGCTCAATGCTAAGGCCATAATGTCTTGTATTGCTCTTTAGATGCTAATGAATTTAATAGAATCTCCACATGTAATTCCGCAAAGAGATTTGGGATAGATTAGAGGTTACCCATGAGGGTACCAATCAAGTTAAAGAATCTAAGATCAACATTCTAGTGCACAAATATGAATTATTTAGCATGGAACAAACTGAAACTATAGCATGCATGTACACTAGATTTACTGATATAGTAAATGGTTTGAAAAGTTTAGGCAAAACATATTCTAACTCTGAACTTGTTCGTAAAATTCTCAGGTCACTTCCAAGAACGTGGGAAGCGAAGGTGACAGCAATCCAAGAAGCAAAGGACCTCAATATCTTACCCTTAGAGGAGCTTCTAGGATCCCTAATGACCCATGAATTGACCATGAAGTAGCACATAGAAGAGGATGTGAAAAAGAAAAAGACCATAGCTCTTAAGGCTGCTGAAAGTAAGGAGAGCTGTAGTGAAAATGATGATGATGATGATGATGATACAACTCTTCTAGCAAGAAAATTTAAAAGATTCATGAGGAGAAAGAAACCCTTCCACAAAAAAAAATTTGGAGCTAAGATGGAAGGAGAAAAAGAAAAAGATAAGGACAAGGACAAAGAGAAAGAGCCCTTGATTTGCTATGAATGTAAGAAACCGGGGCATTATAGATATGATTGTCCTCAACTGAAAAAGACCTTTAGGAAGAAGAAGAAAGCCTATGTTGCAACTTGGAGTGATAGTGATGAATCTTCTCAGAGGAAGATCAAAAGGAAGTTGCAAACATTTGCTTTATGGCAAACGACGACAATGAGGTAAGTTCCGAAAATCCTTGTGATGACTTTGCTTTTGATGAACTGTTTGATGCTTTTAATGAACTTGTTGGTGATTTCAAAGTTTTGAAAAAGAAATATAAGTTTTTGAAAAATAAAAATTTAACTTTCATTAAAGAAAAGGAAAATCTTAATAATGAAACTAAAGTGCTGAAATCTGAAAATGAAAATCTATTAAAAGAAAAAGAATCAATTTCCAATAAAAATGACAAACTAAAGAAGGAAGTAGATAAATATAAAAATATTGTTGATAAATTCACTTATAGTTCTGAAAAACTTAATTTATTGTTAAGTAATCAAAGAGCTATATATGATAAGGCTGGCTTAGGTTATAGACCTAACTTAAAGCAAAAATTTGTCAAAAACTTTTTTAAAAAGGAACAAAACAATGATAATGTTACATGTCATTACTGTAACAAGAAGGGACACAATGTTTTTGAATGCAATTTTAAGAAAATTGACAAGAAGTTAAATAATAAAGTAAAGAAGATATGAGTTCCCAAAGGAACAGTCTTTTATGCTACTAACCATGAAGTACCCAAGAAGGCTTGGGTACCTAAATATAAGACTTAATTATTTTTGCAGGAGTGTCTTGCGGCCAAAAGATCAAAGAGAAAGTGGTATCTCGATAGCGGCTGCTCAAGGCACATGACGGGTGACAAGGATCAATTCATCATCCTTGAAAGCAAAAGAGGAGTAGTTACATTTGGTGATAACGGCAAAGGCCAAATCTTGGGGTTTGGTAACATTCAAATAACTCCCTCCACATATATTGAAAATGTCTTATATGTTAATGGTTTAAAACACAATTTAATTAGCATTAGTCAATTATGTGATAAAGGTTTTAAAGTATCATTTGAATCTTCTATATGCACAGTTTCTAATCCAATTGATAATAGCATTATTTTTATTGGAAATAGAAATGGCAATGTATACCTAATTGATTTAGATAATTTGTCTACTAGTAATCATTGCTTAGTTGCTAATAATGCTAATATGAATGAGATTGGTTGGCTGTGGCATCGTAGATTAGGTCATGCAAGCACACACCTTATTTCAAAATTAATTAGAATGGATTTAGTAAAAGGACTTCCACAACTAGATTTTGAAAATAATAAAATCTGTGATGCATGTCAATTTGGAAAACAAACTAGAAATTCTTTCAAAACTAAAAATATTGTTTCCACTTCTAGGCCACTTGAACTACTTCACATGGATCTTTTTGGACCTACTAGAACCACAAGTCTAGGAGGAAAGAAATATGGTCTTGTGATTGTAGATGATTATTCTAGATACACTTGGGTATTGTTTTTAGCTCATAAGGATGAGACCTTTCCTTTATTTCTGAAATTCTTCAAGAAGGTCACAAATGAGAAAAACAACACCATAGTGTCTCTAAGAAGTGATCATGGCACTGAATTTGAAAATCATTTATTTAAAAACTTTTGCATAGAAAATGGCATTCATCATAATTTTTTGCACCTAGAACACCGCAACAAAATGGAGTAGTTGAAAGAAAAAATAGAACCTTAGAAGACATGGCCCGTACCATGCTATGTGAAAGCAACCTACCAAAATACTTTTGGGTAGAAGCTATAAACACGGCATGCTACATTCTTAATCGAGCTCTAATTAGGCCAATAATTAAGAAAACACCTTATGAACTATGGAATAATAGAAAACCAAACATAAGTTATTTTCATGCATTTGGTTGTAAGTGTTTCATTCATAATAATGGCAAAGATAATCTAGGAAAATTTGATGCAAAATCTGACGAAGGCATTTTCTTAGGATATTCAACATCTAGTAAAGCCTATAGAGTATTTAACAAGAGAAACTTAATTGTAGAAGAATCTATTCATGTAATCTTTGATGAATCTTTAGCATCAAGTTCTGAAAAGATTGATGATGAGGAAGATACAAACATTCTAGAAAGAGATATTGAAAAATTAAATATAGATGTATCTTCAGATCATGAACAAGAAGCTAAAAATAATGATTCTCCTAGTGTTGATGTTGTTGATGGAAATCATAATGATATAGATCTACCTAGAGATTGGAGATATGCCTATGGTCATCCAAGAGAATTAATTATAGGTGATCCATCTCAAGGAGTAAGAACTAGATCATCAATGAGAAACATCAATAATCATCTTGCATTTGTATCTCAAATTGAACCTAAAACTATTGAAGAAGCAGAAAAAGATAATAATTGGATGTTAGCTATGCAAGAAGAATTAAATCAATTTACTAGGAATAATGTTTGGACTCTTGTAGATAGACCTAAAGATCATTCTGTTATAGGATCAAAATGGGTATTTAGAAATAAATTAGACAAAAATGGCATAGTAATTAGAAACAAAGCTAGATTAGTTGCAAAAGGATATAATCAAGAAGAAGGAATTGATTTTGATGAAACTTTTGCACCTGTAGCTAGACTTGAAGCAATTAGATTATTACTTGCATTTGCATGTCATATGCATATCAATTTATTTCAGATGGATGTTAAAAGTGCATTTTTAAATGGATTTATAAATGAGGAAGTGTTTGTTGAACAACCACCTGGTTTTGAAGATCATGAATTTCAAATCATGTTTTTAAATTACACAAAGCACTATATGGTTTGAAACAGGCACCTAGAGCCTGGTATGAAAGATTAAGTAAATTTTTAATTGAAAATGATTTTGTAAGAGGAAATGTTGATAAAACATTATTTTTGAAAAGAAAAGATAAAGATTTATTAGTAGTACAAATATATGTCGATAATATTGTATTCGGTGCTACTAACAACTTGTTATGTCAAGAATTTGCTAAGTTGATGCAGGGTGAGTTTGAAATGAGTATGATGGGAGAACTCAACTTCTTCCTAGGACTTCAAATCAAACAAAGCAAAGAAGGAATCTTCATCAATCAAGCCAAATACACAAAAGAACTGCTCAAGAAGTTTGGAATGGAGTCAATCAAGCCACTTGGAACTCCTATGAGTCCTTCGCAAATTGGACAAAGATGAAGATGGTAAGAAAGTAGATCAAAAACATTATAGAGGTATGATTGGATCTCTTCTTTACTTAACAGCTAGTAGACCAGATATTATGTTTGCAGTATGTTTATGTGCTAGATTTCAATCTGAACCTAAAGAATCTCACTTAATTGCTAAAAAGAATTTTAAGATATTTAAGTGGAACTAAAAATGTAGGTTTATGGTACTCTAAAGACTTAACTTTAAATTTAATTGCATACTCTGATTCTGACTATGCTGGATGTAAATTAGATAGAAAAAGCACAAGTGGTGCATGTCAATTCTTAGGATGTAACTTAATCTCTTGGTTTAGCAAAAAGCAAAATTCGGTTGCATTATCTACTGCTGAAGCAGAGTATGTTGCAGCTGGAAGTTGCTGTGCTCAAATCCTTTGGATTAAGAGGCAACTTGAAGATTATGGCATAACCCTTGATAAAACTCCAATTAGATGTGATAACACGAGTGCAATAAATTTAACTAAAAATCCAATTCAACATTCAAGAACAAAACATATTGAAATTAGATATCATTTCATAAGAGAACATGTAGCTAATAATGAAATCTGTCTTGAATATGTTAATACAGAGGAACAATTAGCTGACATATTTACAAAACCCTTGAGTGAAGAGAGATTTTGTTATCTTAGAGGTGAATTAGGAATATGTGATCCTTTAGAGTGAGTTTGAAACCCTAAGGAATGAGAATCTAGATTTCTATAAATTTCTTGAAAATCCTCTCACAATTTTAAGGACAAATTATCTAGTCATTTGAGCTATTTGATCCTTGATATTTCAAAGCTTTTTTGAAATTTTTATTGAACTCTTTTTGACGAGTTTCAGTCATTTGAATTTCAACTTTTTTTTTTAAAACTGTCTTTGGAGTCGACACCTCAGAATGAGGAGTCGACACCTCTGACTGTGTCGCTCTCGGTCCCTGACCTTGGAGCCGACACCCGTATATGTGGAGCCGACTCCAGTTCGAGCGCTGACTGTGTTAGCGATTTGGAGTCGACACCCGACTTTGCGGGAGTCGACACCTGAGATTCCAAAATTGATTTATTAGGGCAGAGTCGACACCTCGTCATTTCATAACTTCTCAAATCCTAACCAAACTCTTCCAAAACTTCCCCACCTCAAATTCCATCCAAATCGACTCTTTCCAAAGATCCAATGGCACCCAAAAGGAGGGAATCAGTGATTGGAGCGCCGGTGACCATGGAAAAATGGTCCGCGCATCGTCCCGTTCGTGAGCCGACTCCAAGCAGTGATTCATCCACGGATTCAGACAACCCCAACACCTCTTCCACTCAGGTAGATACCTTAGCCGGGAGGGTTATCACAATGGGGAGAAAAATCGATTTTGATCTGTTTGAAACCGAGGGCTTTTCTATCGGTAGACAATTAAAGGAAATGGGCTGGGATAAGCTCTGTTCTCTAGACGTTCCCACTTATCCAGCCTTGGTAAAAGAATTTTATTTTAATTTGGCTAGAGGCGATGGCGGTTTAGTTAGCTCAGTAAGAAATAAGAGGATACACCTTACCTTTCAAAAGCTTGGAAACCTCCTTAGCATCCCAATTACCGGTTTAGCAGCTGACATGCACAGTGATAGGTCAGCAGCTCTTTCAAGGATGTTAGGAAGGGAAGTGACAGAGTTTGAGGAGATAAGAGCTAATCAATTACCTTTGGAATTGAGATTATTACACAACATTTGCAGTAGGATCTGTTTCCGAAGACTGGTCGGTTTGAGTATGTCTCGGAACGAGACATTGTCATTATGGATAGTGTTTTGACTGGACAGCCAATCAACCTAGCAGCTATGATGATTTTTTATATGGCGGAAGCTGGAGGGAGGAGAAGATCATCCCTACCGTATGGCATGGTGCTTACTATGGTTTTCAAGAGCCAAGGGGTTGTAATTCAAGAGAATGAACCATCTAAAAACCTGAGGCACACCGACTACTATAGCTTGGCAACATTGCATCGGATGGGTTTTGCTAAGGTAAATGGACAGTGGGATAGGAAAGGACACCTTGATGAGAGAACCCCTGTGCCGAGAGTTTCTGAGCCTTGCGAGGCTGGACCATCAGTTAGGTTCCTTCTTCACAGCCTAGGAGTCCCATTCCTGCTCCTGCTCCTGCACCTGCACATGTTTATGATCATCCATCCACTTCTTCAGCTGGATTCTCAGACCTTCAAATGGAGCAATTAAAAAGTTTGTTTGCTGCTCAAAAGGATGAGTTTGACAGTCAATTCATGAATATAAAAGAATCACTTTATTCACTTGATGATCGGATTACAAAAATTGAATCAACTCTCAACTCCTCTGCAGAATCTTTAAGTGGTGATTTAAAGAATATCTTTGAAGAACTTAAAGAGATTTGTGGAGATAGTGAAACTTATTCAAGGTGCAACGCCGAGCTTCAAGACAAAATCTCAACAGCTTGCACATTTGTTGATGAGAGACTTAAAGACTATGTTAAACTTCAATGTGATGGAATGAAAAATATTGTAGATCATTTAACAAGAATAGTGAGGAAGAACTTTTGATGTAATGAATGCTTAATGTTGATATAATGAATTTTAAATGTAATGAATGTTTAATTTTGATTTACATTTTGATGTAATGAAGTCTATGAGTTGATGTAATGAAGGATATATTTTAATGAATGAATATTTTGATGTAATACTTGACTCTTGTTAAAATGAAATTATCTTTTGATGCAATGAAAATTATCTTTTGATGCAATGAAAATCATCTTTTGATGCATTGTGAATTACTCTGTACCTTTTTGTTGATTACAAAAAAGGGGGAGAGAATTATGGTTGTATATGCATTAAGAGGGAGAAAGTTATATTGTTAATTGCATTAAAGGGGAGAAAGTTATGTTGCATTAATTGTTTAATATGAAACATCAAGTTATTTAATTGATTAATATGAAAACATTAATGAAGTCAATTGATTGATATGATATTGAGTTTTTTACTGTGGATTTATAAACAAGTTAATTTGACTATGCATAAAGAAATCTTAAGTACCAAATATGTAAAGTAAGAGGAAGAATATTTTGAACTTCATAGGGGGAGCTACCTTATTCAGGGGGAGCTAACTCGTAAAGATCACTTCCTTGATAATTTTTTAATTTAAGAATTCTATGCATATACTCAATGTTTTTATAATCATCAAAAAGGGGAGATTGTTGATCCATTTATTGATTTTGATGATTAATAAAGGAATTGAGTATATTTGTTTGATTACTAATGGATTTTATAAGTGTTTCAGGACTTAAATTTATTTGATCAATTTAAAGGAATTAAGAAATGAATTTTGAATCAAATACAAATCAGAGATTTCAAAGTTTCAGAGCTTGGAGTCGACACCTAGAAAGTCTGGAGCCGACCCCATGGCCAATTCAATTTTAATCTGATTTCTGATACAATCCGGAGCCGACACCTAGAGTTTCGGAGTCGATACTTACAGTGTCTGGAGCCGACTCCGATGCGGGGACAGAGCGTTGATTTTTTGAGCATTCTGGAGTCGACACCTACAGTTTTCGGGAGCCGACACCTGACGATGGCGAGCCGACACTTACTTTATCGGAGCCGACTCCTCAACGAACTCGGAAATTTCTATTTTTGGTAAAACGATCTGGAGCCGACACCTGAAAAGTTGGAGCCGACTCCAACCTGACTGGGATAGAAATTTAAAATGCCAGATCAGCTCTAACGGTAATATTTCCATTTTACCTAATTTCTAACGGATATATTTTGTTTTCAGGTACACTCCAACGGCTAGTTTCATCCCAAAAATGGATTGAAGAAAATCTATAAAAAGGGGGAAGAACACCCGTTTGAAAAAAAAGGAAACAAAAAACGGAAAAGAGAAATAGTTCAAATCAAAATCCAAAAACCCTGAGCCTGAAATCCAAGAGAAAATCCTTCAAACTCAAATCCTTCCACTCCAAAAATCTCAAAGAGGAATCCAAGGCATCTCAAATCAAAAATCAGTGGATTTCCCAAATTGAAGAAAAAGCTCTGTTTCTTCCATTTTCAATCTTCTCAACTGCAACAACTGTGAGGGATTAAAGCTGAGGCTTGATTCATCATTCCAAAGGGAGAAGAGGAAAAGAAGAAAAGAAGAAAAGAAGAAAAGCTCAAAGCCAAACAACTTCAAATCAGGCTTTTCTAAACTTGTTTTATTATTCTTGAATATTTGCTCATTGAGGAGTGTATCTTTGAAAAACTATATTCTTCTTATTTGTGCCTAGTTCAATCAAGGGGATTGAACTAGTGGAGGTTGTTAACCTCGGGTCAAGCTAGAATAGCTTGAGTTTAGGGTTGTGTGCTGGTGAGCCCGAAAAACTGGCTGGGTTCGTTGTGATCCCGGTAAAATAACAAGTTTGGGTTGTGAGCTTGTAAAACAACTCGGCTGTAATCGAGGAGATTATAGTGTGGACCCAAGTGAATCTTGGGAGTGGACGTAGGTGTTGGATACACCGAACCACTATAAAATCTTTGTGTTTGCCGTGCTTCTATTATCTCTATCTCTATCTCTATCTCTATCTCATTGATTGTGCTTTATATTCGCATTGCATTTACTTTCATTCATCTTAAGCAAACATTTTTTCAAAAGGGGATAATTTTTTAAAGAACCCAATTCACCCCCCCTCTTGGGCTGTCATCTGGGCCAACAACCTTAAAGTAGCTAATGACATAATCCTTTTGTCACATGATATCTTGATAGAATATAAGGCATGAAAAAAGTCAACCTTATATCGCTCTATCTTTAATTTCTCGAAACCCAATTAGACTGACTAAACAAATGATATTGATCTCCATCAATTCATTTGAGCACGGCCATGCATTTCTCAGTCTCAATCATCGAGGGGCCCAGAGATATCTCTCTTATAATAAGAGGGACAAATTCCATCTTAATCACTCATAGCTCACTACATGATTCTTATTATGTTCAATCATAATCTTTATAATCATCCGGTTAAAGACAACGTTTGATTATATCAAAACATAATATTCCTCATGTTGAGAACTATAGCAATCTCAGGTCTAAGGATTTAATGACACAGCTACTAGAGATTAACTTATGACTTTGATCCATGTATTAATCTCAAGGCGGGTCTTGTCCAATATTTGTTCTCAACAAATACATATAAATTTGATTTGTATCTCATACACATATTCTTCCTATGAATATCAGTCAAATTTCATACTAATCTTAATTTATTATTATTCCCACAACAATAACCGATTAGGGACATTTAGAATAATTCATAATATTATTCAAGGACATTATTATATAATAAACATGTAAATTATGATAATAGTAAATGCTCATAAATATTCAAAATACCATGTCCATACAATAGGCCTAGGGCACTATTACTAACACCCTGTTCTGCCCCCCATACAGCCGCAGTTTAGTCAAGCTGATCAGCTCGATGACCTGACCCAACAGGTCCAGATTTGATGGCGGTGGTTCAGGGACTACAGGAACAGTGCTTAACCACCACGCCATTGCCATCTCAGCCCCCTTTGCCCCGTGTGGTGGGTCATGGAGCTAACTAATTCCAACATGGAAGGACCCCTCCTAAGGCCTTCCACTGCACATCCCCGAGATCTCGTCGTCGAGAGACCTCCAAGCGGCAATGGTCTCCTTCCCATTGCTCTGACTGCCCTCTTAAGCGGCGCAGTGGGAAGGAACTTGAGCAGGTACATTCCCTACATCGGCGACCTTCTCCCTATTCATTTTTTGAATCTTCAAAGGGAGATTCCAACAGAAAGATTGCTCACCAGGCCAAATGATGGTTAGACGAGTACCATCAGCGGCTGGAGGAGCTTAGCCGTAGAATTACTAACCCTCATGAGGCGGACTACGACCACCGCCCTCCACTATCTCGCCGTATCATGGAAGAGCTAGTTCCACCTCAGTTTCGTCTGCCTTAGCTGGACCTATACGATGGCACCACAGACCCCCTGAATGACCTAGGAAAGCTACAAGGTCCTCTGCATGTCTAGGGAGCCATAGACTTTCTCCTTTGCGTTGCTTTCCCAGCTACACTTCGGAAGGCCACACGTGCGTGGCATTCCCATTTGCCACCACGAAGTATCAGCTCTTTCAAGCAGCTGGAGCGATCTTTCTTGGCCCACTTTGATGCGTGCCGAAAGATTCTCGGGTGGCTGATAGCCTATTTGCCGTCCAGCAGAGGAGCGAAACCTTGAAGGACTTCGTGGCTAGGTTCAAGGAGGCTATGCTCAAGGTCTATAATCTCGAGGACTTGTGGCCACTCTGGCCTAAAGCGGGGACTTCGTCCCTCCCACTTCACCTATTCCCTGGACAAGAGCTTCCCACCTCCTATGCCGAGTTGCTGAGCCGAGCGCAGAAGTATATCCATGCCGATGAAGCAGACATCTCCATGAGGGAGGTCGACAAGGGGTTAAGCAAGAAGCCAGCCCATCGAAGCCTGCTGGGGCACGTTCATGAAAGTCAGAGCCACCTCATCGTCCAGATAGCCTACCCCGGGCTTTGGTTCCCAAAGAACACTTTACCCCACTTCTCGCCCCAATATCCCACATTCTATTGGAGATTGAGGGCGAGCCCTATCTCCAGCGTCCGCCTCCCATGAGGCCTGGGGTCCCCCAGCAAAGAATTGTACAGCCGTTACCATAGGACTACGACCATGACACAAAAGATTGTCATCTACTGAAAAAAGCTATTGAAGAACTTGTTCAGCAGGGCCACTGGGTAAGTTCGTCTGGAGAGGGAACCCTACTACCCTGGGCCCGTCGGCACCTTTAGCATCCCAAATCAGTGTGGATAATGCTCCGACGGAGAAGACGGTGGCCATGATTTTCTTGGGGGCAGGCGGCACCTAAAAAAGGCCATGCGAAGAGGGGTTAGATTTTGTAATTCCCTTTTCTAAAAGGGATCTAGAGGGGGTGGTTAACAAGAGTGATGGCAGCGTCGTCATATCTATGATGATAGCAAAGCATCCTGTAAAGAGAATTTTAGTTGATAGTGGGAGCTCAGTTGATGTTTTGAGTTACGATGCATTTGTTCGGATGAATTTATCTCATAGTTCCCTTCGGCCCATCACCATGCCCTTGATGGGTTTTACTGAGATTCTATAAGGGTTGAGGGAGAGATCTCTCTCCCTGTCACAGCCGGGATGTCACCATGTCAGAGCACGGTTTACATGAACTTTCTAGTAGTTTGGGTCGCACTGACCTACAACAACATCTTTGGGAGACTCAGTCTGAACCTTCTGGATGTCATTATCTCCATCAAAAGGTTGCTCATAAGGTTTTCCACCCGTGGAGGAATTAGGGAGATGAGGGGGGAGCAAAACCCACCACCGCTCTGCTACCATATGGCCCTCAGCCCGCAGGGGGCGGTGTCTGCACCAGCACCAGAGCCGCTTGACCCTCGAGACTTGGAGAGGAGAGGGGAGCCGGCTGAGCATCTGCTGACCTTCCCATTAGGGGAGGACCCGATGAGGACCATCCAGATTGGAGCCCTGCTTTCGAAGGAGGCGGGCAATCGGCTTCTTGCTTTCCTACGGGCCAACTTCGACATCTTTGCATAGTCATCATCCGACATGCTGGGTAAAAAGTCTATTTATTATCCCAATTTAACTATTAAAATAAATATTAATTACTTTAAATTTATTAATAATTGATACTTTTTATGGATGTTTGTAGAAAAGGAGCCTATAGATGGAAAGAGCTCGATTTTTGGAGTCCAATGATGCAGACGACACTCAAATCAGGACTCGGTTTGCCCAAAAAGGAAGAAAGAAATGATTTTGTATGATTCTCGATGCAAAATAAGGCAGGTGATGTTGAACGGATGGCTGAGAAATTTTCTCATAATATCTGAACGATCTTGAGCGCTCGATTGACTAGGAGAAAATCCTAGACGAGCTCTATAAAAGGAGGACTTCAGGCAGTAGTTGGGGGAGGAATTTCTATGAAGCTCTTTTTATTCTTCTTTTATTTAGATTATTGAATTTAGGCCTAGGAGAAAAAAATTATGGAGGGGATGTTGGCAGCAGCAATGATGGCTAGATTCCTTCAACTTGGGATGATGATGAAGCCTATAATCAGGTTTTATCTTTCTTTTTATTCTTAATTTCTATGCAATAAAAAGTATGCTCTTCTTTATTATATCTTTTGAGTTATTTTTCTGATTGAGGTTTTGATCTGTCATACATGGCCTGTACCCTTTATTGACATACCGTGATCTCAGGATACGGTACGTGCCTAAGAGAGATAGATCGTAGTATGATAGATTAGACCCTTAACCTTGGAATTATTAGGTAGTTTATACTCTAAGCAGACGTGCCATGATCTTTTGATACGGTCCATGCCTGACAAGAGATAAATTATTCCAATTTTAAATTTGTAAAAATTATTACTATTGCGACATTAAAAAAAGAAGATAAAACCTGTTTGCATGGTGGATTCAGATTCCTGGGTTGCTTCTCCTGCTATTTGAATTTTGTTAATTAATTAGTTGTTATCTTTTAATAACCACTATTCTTAATATAATCCTTTATAGATAATTTTTTTTCTCTTTCGTGAAATAATTGCCCTTGATCCTCGAGGATACGATCCCGATTCACCACTAGCTATAGTAATAGTAGGTTTTATTTTTGACCACCAACGACAGCGATTATTTCACGATCCTAATTACTTAAGGAAAGAGCTACCTGCCTGATAAAAAATATATATATATATATATATATATATATATATATATATATATATATATAGTCTAAACATTAGTTTTCCATCGAGTAACTGGGCACCTTCGCCTAAGTAAGCGTTGTTGTTCGCATCAAAAAATGGGCAATATGAAGATATCACTAAAAAAATTAAAAATAAATAAATAAATAATATATATCAGGCAGTGTGAAAGCTACCTTAGGTCATGTGCTTAATTTAAGGGTGTATAAAAAATTGATCAAAGTAAGTGATAAGCCAAGATACCATTGTTTCTTACAAGCTAGTACCGAAATGCTAAGTTAGCCATCACAAACATAAGTGCTGTAGATTTATAGATAAACTCTAAGAAAGTTTCTGATAGTTCTGACAGTAAAATTTACTTCAGAAACTTAATATTTAGTTAGTGATACTGGCTATCTTCTTTCAACCTTAAGCCTAGATTTAATTTTGCAAAAGAGAATTTTAGTGACACATGGTTTTATTTTAATTACATTGCTAAGGGACTAGCAATGATTAAGTTGAAGGGTGTGATAAGTCTATTTATTATCCCAATTTAACTATTAAAATAAATATTAATTACTTTGAATTTATTAAGAATTGACACTTTTTATGGATGTTTGCAGAAAAGGAGCCTATAGATGGAAAGAGCTCGATTTTTGGAGTCCAATGATTCAGACAACACTCAAATCAGGACCCAGTTTGCTTAAAAAGGAAGAAAGAGATGATTTTGCATGATTCCCGATGCAAAATAAAGTAGGTGATGTTGAACGGATGGCTGAGAAATTTTTTTATAATTTCTGAATGATCTTGAGTGCCCGATTGACTCCAACTTTGACTAGGAGAAAACCCTCGACGAGCTCTATAAAATTGGGGGAGGAATTTCTATAAAGCTCCTTTTACTCTTCTTTTATTTAGATTATTGTATTTAGGCCTGGAAGAGAAAATTTATGGAGGGGATGCTGGCAGCAGCAATGCGTGGCTAGATTCCTTCAACTTGGGATGATAATGAAGCATGTAATCAGGTTTTATCTTTTTTTTTATTTTTAATTTATATGCAATAAAAATTATGCTCTTCTTTATTATATCTTTTAAGTTATTTTTCTGATTGAGGTTTTGATTTGGCATACATGGCCTGTACCCTTTATCGACGTACCGTGATCTAAGGATATGGTACATGCCTAAGAGAGATTGATCGTAGTACGATAAATTAGACCCTTAACCTTACAATTATTAGAAAGTTTATACTCTAAGCGGACGTGCCGTGATCTCCTGATACGGTCCATGCCTGACAAGAGATAAATTATTTTAATTTTAAATTTGCAAAAATTATTACTATTGCAACATTAAAAAAAGAAGATAAAACTTGTTTGCATGGTGGATTCAGATTCCTGGGTTGCTTCTCCTGCTATTGAATTTCATTAATTAATTAGTTGTTTTCTTTTAATAACCGCTATTCTTAATATAATCCACTATAGATAAATTTTCTTTTTCTCTTTCGTGAAATAATTGCCCTTGATCCTCGAGGATACGATCCCGATTCATCACTAGCTATAGTAGTGAGTAGGTTTTATTTTTGACCGCCAACGATAGTGATCACCGGGTGTTCCCGAAGAGGTAATTACCCATCAACTCAATATCAAACCAGGGTGCCGACCCATCCGGCAGAAGAAGAGAAGTTTTACCCTCGACCGGTAGAAGGCCATTGACGAGGAGGTCCGTAAGCTGGTGGCTGCATGCCACATTCGAGAGGTCCATTACCCAGACTGGTTGGCTAACGTCGATGGTCCGCAAGGCTAATGGGAGCTAGAGGATGTGCGTGGATTTCACTGACCTCAACAAAGCATGCCCCAAGGACAGCTTCCCGTTGCCTCGGATTGACCAGCTGGTAGACGCCATGTCCGGTCACGAGACCCTTAGCTTCATGGATGCCTTCTCGGGATACAACCAGATTAAGATGGATCTGACAGATAAGGAAGCTACCTCATTTGTGACCAAGAAGGGGATATACTGCTACAAGGTATGCCATTCAGATCGAAATACGTGGGAGCTACCTATCAGAGGTTGATGAATAAAGTCTTTGAAGATCATATCGGGCGCAACATGGAAGTGTACGTGAATGACATATTAACCAAGAGTGTTCATACCACTGATCATGTTGCCGACCTTGCGGAGACCTTGAACAATCTCCGCCGATACTAGATGAGGCTGAACCCCCGCAAGTGCGCCTTCGGGGTTACAGCGGCAAATTCCTGGGCTTCATGGTGATGCAGCACAGGATCGAGGCAAACCTTAATAAGATCCGAGCCATCCTGGACATGAGGTCCCTGGTTAACAAGAAGGAGGTGTAGCGCTTGACTGGAAGGGTGGCAGCCTTGAGCCGTTTCTTATCCAAGTCCGCGGAGAGGTGTCTGCCTTTCTATAAGGCACTGCGCAAAGTCAACGGCTTTAAGTGGACGAAAGAGTGCCAGAAAGCCTTCAAGGAGTTAAAAGAGTTCTTATCCACTCCGCCATTGCTATCCAAGCCAAGGGGCGTGGAGGAGCTCCTTCTGTACCTTGCGGCCTCCTCCAAGGCTGTCAGCTCCGTGCTTATTCATATGGATGCCGATGGAACACAAAAGCCAGTTTACTACACCAGTAAGGTGCTTCATGACGCGGAGACTAGATATTCTAGAATCGAGAAGATTATCTTTGCCTTGATCATCTTCGCCCAGCGCTTTAGGCCCTATTTCCAAGCTCGCTCGATCGTGGTGGTCATGGATCAACCACTCAGGGAAATTCTTTCTCGTCTTAATACCTCTGGCTGACTAGCGAAGTGGGCACTCAAACTGGGGGAGTTCGACCTATCATTTTGATCTAGGTCGGCTATGAAGTCCCAGATCTTAGCAGATTTCCTGATCGAGTGTACCTGGATAGAAGAGCAGCCGAAGGAGCCCCATGCAAACCCCTCGGACACTGCAATCGAGGGAAGAGGGGAGGACTGGATCCTTCACATGGATGAGGCATCAAATTCTCAAGGAAGCGAGGCAGGTCTCATCCTAGCAAGTCCGGATGGAGTTGTGATCAAGTACGCCCTCCGTTTCCTCTTCTCGGCCATAAACAACCATGCCGAGTATGAAGCCTTACTCTCAGGGATGAGACTGGCACGGGAGCTCAGGGTGAAATACCTTATTTTTCACCGATTCCCAGCTCCTTTCCAGTCAAATCAAAGGGGAGTATGAGGCTTGAGATCCTACCATGTCTCATTATTTGAGTATGGTGCAGGCACAAGCCTCTCCCTTTGCTCACTTCAGTGTCAGTTACATTTCTCAGGGGAAGAATGCTAGAGATGATGCTTTGTCCCGGTTAGCCACTTTGGCCGACGGGACCTTGGGGAGAACTTCTGTGGAACATTTGGAAGCCCCAAGCATCGATGTAGTGGAAGAATCCCTACCAATTAACCAAGATCCTTCTTGGATGGATGCCTATGTCCAGTACCTGACCAACGGTGCCCTCCTAGCCGACCCAGCTGAAGCCAAGCTATTCAAGTGGCGAGCATCCAAGTTCCTGATGCACGATGGATAATTGTACCGAAGGTCATTCTCTCACCCTCTCCTCAAATGCGTCGGTCCCATAGACACCGACTACATCCTCCATGAGATCCATGAAGGTATTTGCGGAAACCAATTGGGGGGCAGAGCATTGTCACATAAGGCCCTACGCTAAGGTTACTACTGGCCTACCATGCAGGAAGACACAGCCAAGCTGGTCCGGAAGTGTGATAGTTATCAGCGACACACCAACATTCAGTGGCTGCCAACCTCTCAGCTGAGCCCCCTGTCGGCTCATGGCCCTTCACCCAGTTGGGAATTAACATTTTGGGACCATTCCCTCCAGCCTTTGGTCAGCAGAAGTTTCTGCTCGTTGCCATCGACCATTTCACTAAGTGGATAGAGGCCGTACCACTCGCCAAAATTACCGAAGCCAAGGTGAGGAATTTCTTTTGGAAGTCCGTTATTTGTTGGTTTGGGTTACCCCATACACTTGTTACCGACAATGGTCGCCAGTTTGACAACGCTCCTTACAGAGAGTTTTGTTCCGAACTGGCATATGTCAGAGGTTCACTTCTGTCGGTCATCCGCAAACAAAGGGAGCAGCAGAAGTGACAATTCAACCATCCTTCAAGGGCTTAGGACATGTCTGGATGATTTCAAAGGAAGATGGGTGGAGGAGCTTCTGAACGTGCTGTGGGCGTATCACACGGCACCCCAAACCCCCATGGGAGAAACTCCTTTTAGCCTTGTATTTGGGTCGAGGTAGTCATTCCGGTGAAGATTGGCATCCTTAGTCTATGGATACAATCGTATGATGAGGGGGAGAATCACAGCCAGTTGAGAGCCAACCTTGACCTTGTTGAGGAAGTCCGCGATCAAGCACGACTCAAAATGGCTTCCTACCAATAAAGGATCGTAAAGTACTACAATGCTCGAGTTCGTCCCAGAACATTCCTCTCAGAGACTTGGTCCTTAGACGAGCCGAAGTCTCCAAACCTACGGAGGAAGGAAAGCTGTCGCCCAATTGGGAAGGACCTTATCGAGTCACCGATGCACTTCATCGCGAAGCATACCGAATCAAGAATTGGACGGGAAGCCTCTCCCTTGCACCTGGAACAGACAATCTCCGTCGGTATTATCAGTAAAGTGTACGGATATCATAAGTTTGAGCATGTCTACTAAAGTAATACATACTTTTTCACTAACAAATGTCTTTGAGAAATCTTGCTTCCACTCAAGCCCGACTCAGCGTCGGCACTCAAGCCCGACACAGTGTCGGAACTCCAGCTCGGCTTCGCATCAGCACACAAGCATGAGGTTGGATCAGCGTTTATTCAGACTCACTTCGGTCTCAACTTCAGCCTTGGCTCCGGTTTCGACTTCTCCCACATCTGGACTTCGGCCTTGACACCTACGTCGAGTGTCGACTCTCAACTACGGCCTCAAGTCCCAACTATAGCCTGGGTTTCTATCTATTTTTGCCTTACCTAACCCTAGCTACTACTTCGGTTCCTAGATTGGATTTACACTTTTGGCTCGGCCCTGATTCTAGAACGAGCAAATTACCAATAGCAAATTTCAAAGATTTCAAAATTGTATTTTCATTAATTGTAAAAGTTTTACAAAATTGCCGACTCTAGCCGGGCCTCATTACAAAGAAAAAGAAGATGCTCAAGGTTCGGTCGGCGCTGGATCATCATTGGAGGAAAGATGTTCTTCTTCGTCTGGTTCTAGGTCGCCGATTCCCTCGAGGCCGTAGACTCTTCTTACTTTGGCTTTGCAATCTTGGAAGCCCCCGTTGTATGCAAAGGCAATGGCTCCGGCCAGCTCCTCTTCATAGACGGTGGACTGTTTGAAGCTCTCTACGGCCTCGGCGGCCTTCTTATCTGCCGCAGCGATTTTTTCTTCGGCAGCCGTCACAACCACCTTCGAGTCAGATATCTTGGCATCGGATCGACATGCAATCTCTTCAGCATTTTCTGCCCGCTCCTCGGCCGCTTTTATTTCAATGATGGCGGAGTGTAGTCGATTCTTCAATGTGAACACCTCTGACTCTGCCATCTTTTACTTCTCCTCTGCAGCCCAGGCACTAGCTAGTCCATGGGCCGCTTGGCGTTGAGCTTCCTCAAGTGCCCCTTCTGCCCTTTCGCCCGGGCTAAACCCTCGGATCGGGCAGCCTCGGCCTCAGCTTCGGCCCTTTGCACCCAAGCCAATTCAGATTGGCCACCTCCAGAGCCTGCTTAGCCTTCTCTGCTCTGGCCTGAGCTCGACTAACCTCTTCATTTGAATGGCCAAGGGTGGCCTCAGCCTGAGATAGGACGCCTCTGATGGTGGCCAAGGAATTCATCGCCTGCACAAGCAAATTACTCGGGTTAAGTGAAGAAAAATTCTTAATGAAGACTATTGATAGAGGGGAAGAACACTTACCTAGAGGTGAGCCACATAGGCTTTGTGGAAGAAAATAGAGGTCCCTTGGTTCTGGAGGACCCTTTGTAGCTCGGGCATGCAGACCTAGCCATAGTTTGCTCGGCCCAATGGCCGTGGTGCTCAAGAATTGATTGGAAGGAAGGCGCATTGGCTTCGTCTTCCTCCTCGGTCCCGGTGGTTGCTGGAACCACTGGCGCCGGGTCAAAGCCGACAGCGCCCCTTCTATTGGCGCTGCTGCCTACGGGGGCTCTTCGGTTGCAGCCTCTTTGGCTGGTGGAACGGCCTCTGGAGTCGGCCTTGTGGCCGAGGCGGTTGGCGCCACCTCGGGAGCGGCAGGCGGTGATGGTGGAATTCCAGCCCTCTGCTCCTCCGGAGGCGTGTTGGTGAGATCGATGGGGGATCGGGACGGTGCTGGTGAAGGTGATCGGGCCACCTCCTTTCTTCGGACTCTTCATTTCTTCTCGAGGCCCTCCGGCCTCGGCTTTCTTGCTGACCTTAACTTTAGCCTTCTTAGTGGGGCCCCATCTGCCTGGGCTCTTCTCTCCTTGGCAACAACCCTTCTCACTGCTTGGAGTGACGACAACATCTTTGCATAAGTCGAAGGACTTGGTTAAAAAAAAAGGGAGAGGAAAAAGGAGAAAAGGAAGAGAGCAAATGGTGTGTATGAAGAGGGGAAAAGTCGTGGTTCCTCAACGTTACCCGGAATAAGGCCTGCCAGCCGAAGGTTCTGCTTGGCCAATAGTTGGTTGCATCGGGGGACGTTGGCAGTTATCAACTGCCCGAACGCTTCTTGGTCCCTTGGGAGTATGGTTGGATCCTTGTTTGGCTCGGTGTTTGGAATCCCCACTCTGTCCTCACCCCCTCAACTTGAGCGAAGAAAAACCTATCTTTCCACCCCTTGATGGACGTGGGAAGATGTAGTTTGAGGGTTCTTATGGGTCTAGGGGCAAAGGACCACCGCCCCGATTATTTCCTAAGGGTATAAAAGCATCGGAAAAGAGAGATCCTAGCTTCTATCCCATGGATATGACACAATACCAAGAAACCGACAATAGTCTGAATGGAATTCGGAACCAATTGTGCTGGAGCTAAGGAATATCTATCTAAGAGGTTAAGTATGAAAGGATGAATGGGAAGACGAAGGCCGGCTTTGAAATAAGTTTCATATAAAGCCACTCTACCGGGATAAGACGAAGCTACCTTATCTTCGGGAAGAGGTCGATATAGGCAGAGATTGGTGGGGAGACTGTACTTAGCCCTAAGGTTTATAATCTCTTGGGCGGTCATGCTCGAGGCAGTCCCCTCGGTGGATGATGAGCTGGCAATGGCCGGACGACACCGAATGGGGGCCCGTCTAGCGGCCGAGCAACTCCCGGTGGGAGATCGCCCGATGGCTCGCCGCTTCTCTAGTGGAGCCCTGTCGATGGAGGAGGAGGACTAGCTTGATGCTGGAGAAGAAGAAGGCTATGAAGGATTGGGGGAATAACCCCAGAATCGGAGATTGAACAGGAAAGGGATGAAAAAGCCATGGAAACAGAGATGAAACTGACCTGGAGAAAAGATCTGGGAACCTGGGATTGAAGACGAAGAGCTCGGGAAGAAGGAACAGGGGCAGAAGATGAACAGATGCTCGAAAGAGGACCGGGTGGAAAAGAAAGGGCAACTGCAGTAGAAACGAAAGATCGAGGTCAGGGACGACTCCCCCCTTTTATAGCCTCTTTTCAAATCATCCCGCCTGTCTCCAATTTGGCCACGTGCCCGCTCGTCACTGGGAATCGTTTCGGCAACCGCCCGATACGCAGAATGCGAGGGGCACCACCAATGATGGGACAGCGGTGACCTCACCGCAACGATGGTGCCTGCCTTTTCACAGTTCTGAACCCGAGGAGAATCCCACTCGATCTCAATGACCAAAACGACGAGGCGGTGGCATTGCAGCACCCGATGCCTCATCAAAGAAGCATGGCCTTTGGGGACACATGTCCTCTTAGTAGCCGCTGGTGCACGAAGATCAGCCACCAGGTGATATAACGCCTCTTTTCGCTGGTGGTTGTACTTCCACCCATCTCAGGGGTGGGAGGGCATCTGATGTGGCTGATCATGCCCCCAAGCGGTGGGATAACAGTCTGCATGGTTCTCGGAGCCAAGTAATAATTTGGCGGCCAGTCTCGGCCTCGGCTTCGGCTTCGGACTTCACCTCAGCTTCGGCCTCGGACTTTGCCTTGGACTTCACCTCTGCTTCGGCCTCGGACTTTGCCTCGGCTTCGGTCGCGGACTTCGTTTCAGCTTCAACATCGGCCTCGAGCCCCGCCTCGGCCTCGGCCTCGAGTCTTGCTTCGGCCTTGGCCTCGAGTCTCACCTTACATGCTCTCAGCCCATAGTTTCGATCGTAGAACCAGTTTCGAATATTGTGCCCAGTGATTTAAAATGCCTAAGACTGCCACGTAGCCTGCCAACCCGCTTTTTGTCAAGATCACGAGCGGTTGTCGATATACTATGGGCAATTGCCGATATTTACGATGCACGTTTAGTGGCTATGCGCCCACCTACCGTTTACGGAGCCGATCTTGATGGAAGATGTGATCCGATGGTTATTCATGAAGGGTAAGAGGGACCTCCGAACATGTATATAAAAATCCTGACTCATAAGAAAGAAAAAAGAAATTTTTACTATCTCATCTTGATTGCTGTTCTTTAAATCACCAACTCGAAGGGTTCGATCAAAATCATCGATTCGTAACTTTTGTTACAGATTTTTGACTATAGAAGATGATCTTATCATTTTTTTAAAAAAAATTCATAAATTTTTTTTTGCTCATGCTTTTCGAAAGTAATTTGACTGTAACACCACCCTACCCGACCCAGGCAGGAGTCTGGACGATATCCAAAACCCAGGCAGGAGTCAGCCATCGCTCTTTGTCACAGACCCTCTCAGAGAGAGAGAGAGAGAGAGAGAGAGTGAACTTGCTGACTCCGCATCGCTCTCTGTCACATACCCTCTCACAGAGAGAGAGAGAGAGAGAGAGAGAGAGCAATTCGCCAACAAACCCAGGATAACTCATAGCTTGGAATAAAAAACAACAAACATAAAGTTATAGATGACGTTGGCTGTCCGATATACATAAAATACTGATAATAGTCAATTATAACCAACAAAAATATAAATGCCAGCACAACAACACCAACAGTTACTCCATCATCTCCTCACCCGTTTGCCGCACCACTCGCTGCATCAATGGGGGCGGTCGGATTTTTAAGATGAGAGACTACTGCTACAGGAGGGGTTCGGCAGATAACCACGGGTGGACGTGATATGAGCGACGATCTGGCTGCACTTCACCAGAAGGGTCAGTAGCTCGTTCCTAAAGTCCTGTACGTTCCCTTCCCCCGACTCAGATTGCTGGCTGTTTTGCTGGGGCTCCGGCTGGTTCAGCGGTGGCGGCGGAGGAAGCGAAGATGGGGGCCTAGCGGCGGAGATGGACCCAGGTTTCTTTAAAATGGACTTCAGCGGTGCAGTGGGAGCCGGTGGCTGCCGATGTGGTAAGGCCCGAGGCGGAGTCAGTGAGCCACCACTCCCAGCTCCATCTTTTCCAGGCCTGGGCGGAGGGCCAACCCTGACGCAGGGGGCCGCGGCTTCCCAGGATTGGGCTGTGGTTCCAGCGTCGCGGGATCGACCTCAAAGAGAGATTTTTCGGGTGGATTTTGCTTCTTTTTTCTCTTCTTTTGGATGTTTTCTGCATTGTCATCAGTACCAAGGACCTTCTTTCTCTTCTTCTTTTGGATGTCTCCATGGTCTTTAGATCCAACCAAGCCACTATCCTCGCTCAAGCGCTTTCGAGCCTTCTTCGCCAATTCATCCACGGTTGTCACGGCCTGAGGCTTGGAGCCCTGCTCCACTGCTCGACCAGCAGAGGCTGGCAAAACAAGTGGAGGTCCTGTCACCTGTTTGACGAACTTAGTACGGGAGACATCCAGCTGCCGAGGTTCGGTCTCCATCCTTGCATCAGTTGGCCCTGGTTCACCATTCAGCTTCCGGTCATCAAAGGCTAGAGTTTGAGAAATCATTGCCATGCCCGTCACTTGGAGAGGGTTTGCAACTATACCTTCGAGTGTAAGCTGAGGCCTCTTCTGAAGCACATAGTTGCCGGCCAGGGTACTGGATCTCGCGAAGGCTGGCCTTAAACGAGGCCCATCTGATCGACTGCAAGAGTTATACACAAAGAAGGCAAAGATAATGAAGCCAGAAGATGCCAGAGGGACAGCATGATCAGCGAAGCCGAAAGGAACCAGCCAAAGCAGCAGCGGCAGCAATGAGACCATCAGCTTCGGCAAAGCCTGGCGAGAAGACGGCTGCAGAGCCTGTCAAGAAGAAAAATCCACCCGTACCTCCTCGGGCGTCCTCTCCGACGGCTATGGTGTTGAAATATCCGCGGACGGTAACGCTTCCATCCATTCCGGGGCTCAAGGCGAAGCTAGCCTGGTTCGGGCTGCCGGTGGAGGGCGGCACCCGTGTCCGCTTGACGTCTTATACGTGCCAGGTGATCTTTCAGCACAAGCCCGACGCACAGACCGCTGCAATGTATGTTAATAGCAAAATCTCTCTTTGAGGTCGATCCCGCCACGCTGGAACCACTGCCCAATCCTGGGAAGCCGCGGCCCCCTGCGTTAAGTCCCAGGGTTGGCCCTCCGCCCAGGCCTGGAAAAGATGGAGCTGGGAGTGGTGGCTCACTGACTCCGCCTCGGGCCTTACCACATCGGCAGCCACCGGCTCCCACTGCACCGCCGAAGTCCACTTTAAAGAAACCTGGGTCCATCTCCGCCGCTAGGCCCCCATCTTCGCTTCCTCCGCCGCCACCGCTGAACCAGCCGGAGCCCCAGCAAAACAGCAAGCAATCTGAGTCGGGGGAAGGGAACGGACAGGACTTTAGGAACGAGCTACTGACCCTTCTGGTCAAGTGCAGCCAGATCGTCGCTCATATCACGTCCACCCGTGGTTATCTGCCGTACCACCCCCTGTAGCAGTAGTCTCTCATCTTAAAAATCCACGGTTGTCACGGCCTGAGGCTTGGAGCCCTGCTCCACTGCTCGACCAGCAGGGGCTGGCAAAACAAGTGGAGGTCCTGTCACCTGTTTGACGGAATTAGTAAGGGAAACATCCACCCGCCGAGGTTCGGTCTCCATCCTTCCATCATGATCAGTTGGCGCTGGTTCACAATTTAGCTTCCGGTCAGATCCTGTCACCTGTTTGACGGAATTAGTACGGGAGACATCCACCCGCCGAGGTTCGGTCTCCATCCTTCCATCAGTTTGCACTGGTTCACCGTTCAGCTTACGGTCAGGTCCTGTCACCTGTTTGACGAACTTAGTACGGGAGACATCCAGCTGCCGAGGTTCGGTCTCCAATGTCCTTCCATCAGTTGGCCCTGGTTCACCATTCAGCTTCCGGCCATCAAAGGCTAGAGTTTGAGAAATCATTGCCATTCCCATATTGGAGTCACTTGGAGAGGGTTTGCTACTATACCTTCGAGTGTAAGCTGAGGCCACTTCTGAAGCACATAGTTGCCGGCCAGGGTACTGGATGCAGGGCCTGACCCTTGGGAGAGCTGGAGGAGGGGACGGCTGCTGTCATCCCGCAAGGTAGAGCAGGGAGCGGATCCTTCTATCCTTGGAGCATAGCATATATTCGA
>UESW01002914.1:0-49266 GCA_900491605.1 Calamus simplicifolius
TTCAATAATATTTGTAATGCTAGATAGGAAGTCTTGTTGTATTATTATTTAATTTGCATAATGTTTATGCAATAATTAATTTAAGCAGAATGTTTATGCAATAGTATTTGTGCATTTGTACTTATTTACATTTGTTATGTCTTGATTATTTATATTCTGCTGCAAACTGAATGATGCATTAAATTATGTAATGCTAAATAAAAAGTCTTGTTGTAATATTATTTAATTTCAGCAACAAATTAGTAGTTTCAATGATTTACATTTTAGTATTCGCAAACATTTGTATTTGACACAATAATCTTAAAAAGTTAGTGATTACATGTATAATTCACAAGAAGTTAAGAATAACAAGCATAAGTTCGATTGTCTTCGGACTTCCATAATCACAGCACTTTAACCTTTAGACCCGTTTGAGAATTTGTAAGCCTTAGTCTTGCAAATTCTCAAATTGTCCTGGTGGACAGTTTGGGAATATTTCTTGCGACATGTTAGTCTGCTAGTAATCATCGTGGGGTGAGATTTCGGTTTGTATTTGCTCATACGTTCTCCTAGTGTGGCTTATATACCACACATTTAGGAGAACATATGGGGAAATGCTGCCGAAATTTCAATGTAACCGATCGATGATAATTAATAGCAGAATAACATATCACAAAAAATATTCTTGAATGGGATAGGGCCTTACCTTATAGACATGGAGTGAAGGTAGAATTATTTAAGACACTTGAATTCTTGTGAAGTCTCATGATTAAACGCACCGCCTTGCGGCCCGACCCAAACTCAAGCCCTCCCATTAGCCATGAACCTGTGCATCGGTCCTTGCTAGCACGCCAAGGATCGTAGCCGTGGCTCGCCCTTGCATGGTAGGGTCCTTAGTTGCCTAAAAAAAATTGGTTACTTATAAATGATTTAAATGGTTGTTATTAACCTTAGTTGTGCCAAGAAATAATTTAGTTATATATTTATTAATACTAATATAGTTTTATTTTGTGGTTTCATTTAATGAT
This sequence comes from Calamus simplicifolius, assembly GCA_900491605.1. Taxonomy (NCBI): domain Eukaryota; kingdom Viridiplantae; phylum Streptophyta; class Magnoliopsida; order Arecales; family Arecaceae; genus Calamus; species Calamus simplicifolius. The sequence goes on from UESW01002914.1 coordinate 1,008, forward strand.
TTACCAGACTTTGTATAAGTCGGTCAAAAATGAGCGGGGCTCGCTCGTGGATGTATGCAAGGATAAAAGATGGCTTGCTGAATCCAGATTTTCTGAATGGATTGGAAGAATTTATCGCATTTGCATGTAGCCAACCTGAATGGATGGATGGGCCTAGGATTAGGTGCCCATGCAACTTCCACAGGTGTCAGAATAAAGCCTACAGAGATGTGGAAACTGTTAAGGTGCATTTGTGTAAGAAGGGGTTTGTTCCTGATTACTATGTTTGGTACTGTCATGGTGAACCAGAGGATATTCCAGCAGCTGTTATAGGCCAACAAGAGTCAATTCCCGTAGATGAACCATTTGTGAATTTAAACACATATGAACAAATGGTGATGAATGCATCGGGTAATGACTTCAATCAGAATACATTTATGGAAGAACCAAATCCAGAAGCACAACAATTTTATGATATGTTGCGTGCTGCAAATCAAGAATTGTATCCTGGGTGTGAGGGTCATTCCCAGTTCTCTACAGCTGCTCACGAAACAAATGACACCGATTAAACATAGAGGTTTTTAAAATTTAACTTTTTTTATAAGTGTTAAATTCTTACATAGTCAATCATTAATCGTAATTTAATTGTGTGAATCTTTAGTATTTTCAGTATGACGGGCAGAGGTAGATCTACCGACGACAGACGGAGTGAGCAGAGACGTAGCCCTGCTACATCAGATCACATGAGCGTCGGAGATGGAGAGTTTGGATCTCCAGCAGAGGCGCAGCCTTCGATCTCTCCAGCAGTATTACCATCCAGCCGATCGGCACAACCTCCGAGAGTTCTTCCACCATCGGCCGCACTGTACTTCGACTTGATGCTCAGGGATGTAAGTATATACTAATTAAAAATATATGTTTATGTTTTTAAGTCAATTACTTATAACATGCATTTTTTTAACAGATTCATTGAGCAGCATCATGTATCCAGCCACATCAGCGCCGTATTTCAGAGGCGTGCAGATCCCAGTGGCTACGATTGGCGCCACGTATCTCCAGCCACGAGGGAGTTTTATTTTTCTGAGTTTCAGGTAAACTTATTAAATACAATTTATCAGTGATATAAAATTTCTTAAACTTAATAAATTCAGAAACTAACTATTTATTTTAATGCAGAAAAAGTTTACGTGGGATCCTGCCAGCCATGATGCCATTAGGGCAGCATGGGAGGCTCTGACGCGACGCCGATACTCCGACATGCTTCATCGTTGGAGGTCATCGGGTCAGCGTCCTGCGCACGTGCCAGAGGGTATTTGGCACGAGTGGCAGCAGGCCTGGCAGTCCGATGGCTGGCGCAGGAGGTCCGCATCAGCCAGCACGAACCGCCGATCTGAGAAGGGCGGTCCTGGCACGGGTCTCTCCCGCCATACTTCGGGCTCCATTTCGATTCAGGAGCACAGACGGCGTATGGTAAGAAAACATAAATATTTTAATTACTATTTTAGTTATTTACAAATATTTGTATTAATATCTTTTTTTTATTGTTATAGTCTGAGCAGGAGGGCGGAGATCCTGGTGAGTTTCGTCTATTCAGGGCGACACACACCAGGAGGGACGGTTCCTGGGTCGACACGCGATCACGGAGGTTGCGGTAAGAAATTAGATTTATGTAGTATCTGTTTAATTTCTAAAATTTTATTTCGAGAAATTTATTAACTCATTTATTGTTGATTTCATAATTTCAAGACACGAGTCGAGGAGCTTCGCTCCCAGGCATCGCAGGTCGACTCTACTGATGGGGAGACGCCGTCGAACTCTCAGCAGAGGAGAGTCGGCGTGTGTTTTTGGAGGCTGTTGGTGCCCAGCCACGAGACCGCAGGGTCTATGGTCTGGGCACTAGAGCTTCTACATTTTTTCCCCATCAGGCCTCCAGCTCGCGAGTTCCTGGTGATCTTCCTCCGAGCGTTTACAGGACCTTCGCAGATCTATTGCAGAGGAGATTCGCCAGGAGGTCGAGCAGGATTTTGAGGATCGTATGCGAGGCCGGGATCAGGAGGTTGCAGACATGCGAGATGAGATGCATTATTTGCGGGATATGGTTAGCCGCTTGTCGCAGAGTCTTCAGCCTCCACAGCCTCCACGTGATCGCCAGATTCTTGATGTATTTTTTTTTTTTTTTATGTTGTAAAAACTTCAAAATTTTAATATATAAATTATTTTTGGAAATTTATTATTGTTTGGATTGAGTGAAAAATGTTTGTATCAATATTTAGATTTAGCGAAATTGTATTAACCGTTTTAATTTTTAATCTTTTATATTTTTTAAAAACAAAATTTGCGACGCATTAGCGACTGAAATTGCATCGCTAATATTTTTAAAATATTATTATTAAATATTGCGACGCAATGACCTGGCATCGCAATAATTTAAAAATAAATTTAATAGCGACGCATTAGCGACTAAAATTGAGTCGCTATTTTATCTTAAAATTTTTAATAAATATTGCGACGCAATGACCTGCGTCGCAATATTTTAAAATAATTTTTATTTGCGACGCATTAGCGACTCAAATTGCGTCGCTATTATACCAAAATATTATTATTAAATATTGCGACGCAGCTGGATGCGTCGCAATATTGCGACGCAATTTAGTGCGTCGCAATATTTAATAATAATTTTATTTTTAAAAATTAATTTAAATTAGCGACGCATTTGCATGCGTCGCAGAGAGTCGCAATATTGCGACGCAATTGCGACAAATGGGTATTGCGACGGACAGTTGAGCGACGCTGTCATTGCGTCGCTATTGCGTCGCAATATCATGTTTTGCGACGCATTTGGGCATCGCAATATTTATTCTCTTGTAGTGCCCCCTGTTACCAAATTTTTTTTTTTTGACTGTGGCCTGGCCACCGTTGCCAGGCCACTGCCGGCCACGGCAGCGGTCGTGGCCGGAGAAGACAAAATGGGGGGGGGGGGGGTTTCCCACCCCCCTGTTACCAAATTTTTTTTTTTGACTGTGGCCTGGCCACGTGGCCAGGCCACTGCCGGCCACGGCAGCTGCCGTGGTCGGAGAAGACGGCCACGGTCTTGGCCATGGCCGGAGGAAAATTATTACAAAATTTTTTTTTTTAAGAGGGTGGGGGGCTTACCTCGGTCGAGAGGAGACGCCGGAGTTGGAGGAGACCGCCGGGGAGCCGGAGCATCAGAGGGGGGGAGCCGGAGCAGCGGACGGTGGCAGCCGGATTTTTTTTGGGGAGGGCGGCGGCTAGGTCAAGACGGGAAAGAAGAAGAGAAGGCCGGCCGAATGTATATATGAGTGATTAGCGACGCAATTTATTGCATCGCTATTGGTCGAAATTTTTTTTTAATTATTATGTATTAGCGACGCAACAATGCGTCGCTAATCCATCGTTAATTGGCCTTATTATATATTTATGAAAAAGGTTGCGACGCAATTAATTGCGTCGCTAACTTGGAGCCAATATCCGGTGGAAAAATTATTTTTATTTTCTAGAAATTGCGTCGCTAAGGCGTCGCAATATTTTTTAATATTTTTAAATGATTAAAATAATAATTTATGACAATAATTGCAACGCATACAGTGCATCGCAAAAATTTTTCTAACTATTTCATTACATATATTTATCCAAAAAACATTGCGATGCAACTAATGTGTCGCAATATTATATATTTTTATTTATTTTTTTAAATATTTATAAATGATAAAAATTAAAATTTATGATATAATTGCGATGCACAAATTGCGTCGCAATATTTTTTTATACTTTTTCATTACATATATTTATAAAAAAACATTGCGACGTAACTTATGCGTCGCAATATTATATTTTTTATTTATTAATACTGATAAAAATTATATTTACTAAAAATAATTGCAACGCATACATTGCGTCGCAATATTATTTATTTTTTCTTCGAAAATGCATCGCTACGGCATCGCAATAATTTTTTAATATTTATAAATGATAATATATATAATTATGATAATAATTGTGACGCAAAAATTGCATCGCAATAATTTTTTTTATACTTTTTCATTACATATATTATAAAAAAACATTGCGACGCAACTTATGCATCGCAATATTATATTATTTATTTATTAATACTTATAAAAATTATATTTACTAAAAATAATTGCAACGCATACATGCGTCGCAATATTTATTTTTTTCAAAAATGCATCGCTACGACATCGCAATAATTTTTTAATATTTATAAATGATAATATATATAATTTATGATAATAATTACGATGCATAAATTGCGTCGCAATTTTTTTTATACTTTTTCATTACATATTTATAGAAAAAATATTGCGACGCAACTAATGTATCGCAATATTATATTTCTTTTATTTATTATTACTGATAAAAATTATATTTACTAAAAATAATTGCGATGCATACATTGCGTCGCAATATTTATTTATTTTTCTTCAAAATGCGTCGCTACGGTGTCGCAATTTTTTTTTAATATTTATAAATGATAATATATAATTTAATAATTGTGATGCATAAATTACGTCGCATATTTTTTTTATACTTTTTCATTACATATATTATAGAAAAAATATTGCGATGCAACTAATGCGTCGCAATATTATATTTCTTTATTTATTATTACTGATAAAAATTATATTTATGAAAAATAATTGTGATGCATATATTGCATCGCAATATTATTTAAAAATTTTTAAACTTTTTTATTTTTTTTTTAATATTATAAACGATCCGACGGTTGTGATCGATCCAAGCTATGATCGATCCCGGTTAGCGAATATCCGACTGTTGCGATCGATCGAAGCCATGATCGATCCCGGTCGGCGATGATCCGACGGTTGCGATCGATCCAAGCCATGATCGATCCTGATCGGCGACGACCCATCTCGGACCATCGCGATCGATCGGATCGGTGACGATCAAGGTTGCAATCGATCGAAGCCATGATCGATCCCAGTCGATAACTCCGATCTCATGTCTCGATCGATCAAATCGGTGATGATCCGACGGTTGCGATCGATCGAAGCCAAGATCGATCTCGATCGGCGATGATCCGACGGTTGCCATCGATCCAAGCCATGATCGATCCCGGTCGGCGACGATCCGATGGTTGCGATCGATCCAAGCCATGATCGATCCCGGTCGGCGACAACCTATCTCGGACCGTCGTGATCAATCAGATTGGCGATGATCCGACGATTGCGATCGATCGAAGCCATGATCCCGATCGGCCACGACCGATCTCGGATCGTGGCGATCGGTGATCGATGACGATCCGACGGTTGCAATCGATCCAAGCCCTGATCCCGATCGGCCACGACCGATCTCGGACCGTGGCGATCGGTCCGATCGGCGACGATCCGACGGTTGCGATCGATCCAAGCCCTGATCCCGATCGGCCACGACCGATCTCGGACCGTGGCGATCGGTCCGATCGGCGATGATCCGACGGTTGCGATCGATCCAAGCCCTGATCCGATCGATCATCTCCCGTGGCGATCGGACCGATCGGCATCGATCCGATTGCGATCGCCCTGATCCTGATCGACCAATCTCGGACCACGGCGATCGATCCGATCGGCGATGATCCGATGGTTGCAATCGATCCAAGCCCTGATCCCGATCGGCCACGACCGATCTCGGACCATGGCGATCGGTCCGATCGGCGATGATCCGATGATTGCGATCGATCCAAGCCATGATCCCGATCATCCATGACCGATCGGACCCGACCGATCGGACCATGGCGATCGGACCGATCGGCGAATCCGATGGTTGCGATCGATCCAAGCCCTGATCGATCCCATCGGCCATGACGATCTCGGACCGTCGCAATCGGTCCGATCGGCAACGATCCGACGGTTGCGATCGATCCAAGCCGTGATCCCGATCGGCCACGACCGATCTCGACCGTTGCGATCGTCCGAGATCGGCGACGATCCGACGGTTGCGATCGATCCAAGCCCTGATCCCGATCGGCCACGACCGATCTCGGACCGTTGCGATCGGTCCGATCGGCGACGATCCGATGGTTGCGATCGATCCAAGCCCTGATCCCGATCGGCCATGATCGATCCCATACCGATGCAATCGGTCCGAGATCGCTGACGATCCGATGGTTGCGATCGATCCAAGCCCTGATCCCGATCGGCCATGACCGATCTCGGACCGTGGCGATCGGTCCGATCGGCGATGATCCGACGATTGCGATCGATCCAAGCCCTGATCCGATCGGCCACGATCGATCTCGGACCATGGCGATCGGTCGATCGCCACGATCCGACGGTTGCCATCGATCCAAGCCCTGATCCTAATCCGCCATGATCGATCTTGGACCATGGCGATCGATCCGATCGGTGACGATCCAACGATTGCGATCGATCCAAGCCCTGATCCCGATCGCCATGACCGATCTCGGACCGTGGCGATCGGTCGATCGCGTCGATCCGACGGTTGCCATCGATCCAAGCCCTGATAGATCCTGGTCAGCGATGAACGATCTCGGACCATCGCGATCAATCCGATAGGCGACAATCCGATGGTTGATCGATCGAAGCCATGATCCTGATCGGCCACGACCAATCTCGGACCGTGGCGATCGGTCCGATCGGCGATGATCCGATGGTTGCGATCGATCCAAGCCCTAATCCCGATCGACCATGACCGATCCCAGACCGATGCGATCGGTCCGAGATCGCTGATGATCCGATGGTTATGATCGATCCAAGCCCTGATCCCGATCGGCCATGACCGATCCGGACCATTGCGATCGGTCCGAGATCGGATGATCCGACGGTTACGATCGATCCAAGCCCTGATCCTGATCGGCCATGACCAATCTCGGACCATGGCGATCGTCCAATCGCCGATGATCCAACGGTTGCGATCGATCCAAGCCGTGATCCCGATCGGCCACGACCGATCTCGGACCGTGGCGATCGGTCCGATCGGCGACGATCCAACGGTTGCGATCGATCCAAGCCTTGATTCCGATCGGCCACGATCGATTTTGGATCGATCGCTATTTAACATAATTATTTTTTAAAAAAATATTGCGATGCAAAGGGTTGCGTCGTATTTTTTTAATATGATAATTATATATATAAAAATTAATTTTATTTATAATAATTACGATGCAACAAGTGCGTCGCTAAATTAAAACATAATTTTCCTAATTTTTTTGTTAATAGCATCTAATGCGTCGCACTGTGTTGCATCGCAATTATTTTTTCTTATTTATACTTTATAAAATTTAATTTTATTTAAAGTATTTGCGATGCAATTGGTGCGTCACTAAATTAAAAATAATTTTTCTAATTTTCTGGTTTATTGCGTCGCTAATGCGTTGCTATTTAATATATTTAATTTTTTAAAAAATATTGCGACGCACTGAGTTGCGTCGCAATATTTTTTTCTAATATTTATACTTTATAAAATTTAATTTCATTTAAATTATTTGCGACGCAATTGGTGCATCACTAAATTAAAAATATTTTTTTAATTTTTTTGGTTTATTGCGTCGCTAATGCATCGCTATTTAATATTTAATTTTTTAAAAATATTGCGACGCACTGAGTTGCATCGCAATATTTTTTCTAATATTTATATTTATAAAATTTAATTTTATTTAAATTATTTACGACGCAATTGGTGCATCGCTAAATTAAAAATAATTTTTCTAATTTTCTGGTTTATTACATCGTAATGTGTCACTATTTAATATATTTAATTTTTTAAAATATTGCGACGCACTGAGTTACGTTGCAATTTTTTTTAAATATTTATAATTTATAAAATTAAATTTTATTTAAATTATTTGCGATCAATTGGTGCGTCGCTAAATTAAAAATATTTTTCTATTTTTTTGGTTTATTGCGTCGCTAATGCATCACTATTTAACATATTTAATTCTTTTAAAAACATTGCGACGCACTGAGTTGCGTCGCAATATTTTTTTCGATATTTATATTTTATAAAAAATTAATTTAAAAATATTGCGATGCATTATTTGCGTCGCTAAATAAAAAAATTAATTTTTTTTAATTTTCTGGTTTATTGAGTCGCTAATGCGTCGCTAATTGCATCGCAATATTTTGTTGTCATAGAGGTATCGCAAAGTGGTCGCAATTTAGCGACGCATAATTGCGTCGCTAAATTTGCGTCGCTATTTCAGTATTTTCTTGTAGTGAGAGATAGATGTAGACCTAAAGTATCATTAAAAAAATAATTAAAAATATATAATTATATATAATTTGAATATCGATTGGTCCTAAATAGAACAGAATGAAGGAAGTAGATTCATGTAGCCGACCCCATGTAGTTGGAAAAAGGCTTAGATGAGTTGAGTTGAGTATGTAGAAGTTATGCCATCATATTTTTTTAAATTAAAAATACCAAAAAATTTTAGTGTAACTTAGCTAGGAAAGCATTTCTTATATAAAATTCTTCACCAAAAATTAGCTGCTAAGATAAAATAACCTAATTCTTTTCATAAGAAAATATTAAATATTAAATTTCTTTTCCTAGACTTCATGTCATCATGTATCTATCGATCAAAACCATAGTAGAGAGCTGATGGATAAGTTGGGATCATTGAGCATAATTTTAAGTTTTCAAATAATATGAGAAGATATGTTGAGATAAAATTATAAGATTCTAGTTGAAAATTAAATTAGCCATAATTTTCTAAGTAACAAGGATCAAGGACCATAAACAAGTTGGATTTAGATCAGATCTACTTTATATCCATGTTTGGGCTTGGATAAGAGAAACAAGTTTGAGTTTGGAACCATTAAATGAGTAAGCTTTGAACTTATGTCTAAATCGATTGATAATAATTATTATTATTTTCAAATTCAATCTAATAGATCAAAGTATGAAGAAAAAATTAATATAAATTCATGGTTTTCAGAGTATTTACAAAGAAGTCCTTCGACACAGGAAATAATGGTATTATCCACAAAATGAAGTCCTTAGAGACATTTAAAATAGGGATGGACTCCAATTCCTTCAATCAAGCTGTTCGAAGCCCACTTGAGAATTCAAGTAAGCACATTAATTACCAGAATGAACAAGCCTCGAGAGAGGGAATCTTCTTACTTAAAGCCCTTTTTATAACCAATCTAATGACCAAGAGCACCATTTACTAGTAAGGCAATGAAGGATGATGAGAAAAAGGAGTGCATCAAAGCTATCCATAAAGAGGACAAAATGTCGAAACAATGTAGTTGTCATCTTCATCTAATTGTCAAGATTAGGTTCTTAAAATTGTGAAAGAAAAGTTAGGCTAATAATTCTCTTTTTGTTTAGATATTTTAATAAAAAGATGAAAGGAGAAAGAAAGGTAATTTTCCTCTCTTTGTTTGGTTTGATGGTATAGGGAAGGAAAATAAAGATAATTATTAAAGGAGTAAGGAAAGAGCACTCATACCTCTTTTTCTTCTCAATCATTATCCTCAAGTTAAAAAGTAACATTTTTAATGTCTATGAGGGAAATGAAGGGTAATTATTCCCTTTGATTCTCCCTTTTTTTCTCCTCAATAAAAACTTCCAAACAGAGGTTATGTTTTTCTTCCTCTCCTTCATTACTCCTTGTTCACCTCCTCTTAGATAGAAAAATTGATCAACATTTAGTGAGACACATGTAGCCTTAAGATATATTATAAAGTTGAGATTGGACAAAAAAAAAAAACTAAAGTCAAATAATTTCAAAAAAAAGAAGACTACATCTCATAATGCTATTCAAAGTGAAACATAGGATAAATATGAAGTAAAACTAAGATGACCAAATAAATCTAAATCTACCATTCTTTACATATACCTAGACAATGCATTAGCAAAATGTTTCCTTCTCATCTTTGCTAGTTTTTAGGGATCGAACCATAGTCCTACTGTACCATTCATGCACATGGGGAATGATGGATGAAATGTTGTTCATCAGCAAATATGAAATGAAAAGAGAAGAAGAAAGGGGAGTGAAGGTGAAAAGAAGCTACCTCATAGAGTTATAGTTGGGTAAAAGTTTCAAAGAGTGAACAAATAGAAAACGTCAAATATAAAAGAAATAAAGCCAACTACAGCAAAGCAAAATGAGAGAGCATCTAAAGAGCATATGATAATGGAAAGACAAAAATTTGCCATTGAGGCTTGAATTCACTCAAACACAACCTCTCTAACTAGGTTTCTTTGTACCCCTTTTGGACTCCACTCACGAACTATATGGACAAGCATACCCCCAAAGGTGTTCCAACCATTTTTTACTCCATAGGATCCATTCCCTTCACTTTTTTAGCATTGCTTCAACAGAGAATGGATGGTTTTCATTCTCTTACAGCTAACAACTGAAGAAATCAGGTTTATAAGCAAAAGAACAGTAAAGAAGTGCAACTATGAAGTTTAAAGTGAAGCAAGAACCGCGTCTACGTAGAATGGTACCGGACCCAAAGAGTTGTCTCTTCTACAACCGCTAGCTAGGCTCCCATCCCTTCATGGTTTTAGCCCTACTCCAACAACATTGCGGCCAAAGGTCTTGACACCTTGGAAGGGGATAGTTGTTAAAGTACCAATTATTGCAGACAAAAGAACAATGTAAGAGTTAAATTTAGCAATGTTGTAAGGGATAGAGGATACGATTGTGGCATTTATTCGGCATAAAGGAGCAGGTAAGAAAATAGCACAAAAGGACCAAATGGTAACAAAAGAAAAGAATTGGTTATCCCGACATTTATTCAACTGGCCCTACCCCAATAATATCCTTGACTTAATTCAAATTAGTTTCCAAAGAATTATAAACCCATATGTACAAAGTCATTCTCTACATTTACTATTCAATAATTCCTATAGATTATGGTTGCATATAGATTAAGTGAATAAATATTGTTTGAACTTATGCCCAACCTAATTTGACTGTGTAAAAATCTAAGAATAGTAGTACCAAGTAGCTTAAACCTAATGCTACATTCTTTTTTCGAGAAAACAAAAAAAATGAAAGATATGTATGATTTTTTTAAAAAATTTGCTCTCTAATTTAATTATAGAAAATATAAAATATTTATGAAAATGCTTTTGGTGTATGAAAATAAAAATATTTTTTAAAAAATATAATGTTAAAATAGTAAATATCCAAAATTAGTTTAAAAATGTTCTCACTATTTCTTATTAAAATAAAGAAAATAAAGATAAGAGAACTTGGTTATGTAGGAGTTGATGGTATTCTGTTTAAACTTTTTTACTTGCTCTTTTAAAAAAAATATCATTTATTGTAAAAAATAGAAAATAATTTTTACTTTCACTGTTTAATCAAATTCCTTTTTAGAAATCAGAAAATAAAAATAAAATTTTTTAGAAAAATGAAAAATGAAAACAAAAAACGTTGTTGAAAACTAAAGCAGCCCAAAATTCTGAATCCAAGCACACCTTTTCTGCATGCAATTCCTTAAAAAAATAGTATTAATATTAATAAGAAGAAGTGTTTCGTCCACAATCATATCAACAGGTATATAGGGTCCAACGGTTATTCTTTTATTCACGTAATTTTTTTTCAAATTACAAATATGTTGTAAATTTGGAAAATTACAAGTATGAAATTTTTGGAGTTCAAATCTCTGCTTTTATCGCTTTAATGCGGCCTGCACTCGCTCTATGCAATTCTTCGCCCACAACATCAAACTCCACCTTGACGTTCTCGGTCGCTCCAAGGCCGTCGTCCAGGTGACGTTGGAGGATGACAAGATGTTGGTGCAGCGGGAAGAAAGAGGTCAGGAAGAGGAACGAGGTCCGAGAAGACAACCTGCAGCCATGGATTCGAGAGATTTGAATTAAAAACCTCTCAACTTGCAACATATCAAAAAGGGATGAGAGGGAGAAACGAGAGGGGAGAGGAGGCTGGCCGGGGATCCACTGGTGGTTGTAAGAACCATCACTAATAGTAATATATAATAAATCATCACCGATCGATGTTGGCACCCACTTTGATAGTTTAAATAGCATGCATGGTAGAAAGACGCAGAAGGTAATAAATATCCTGCGATGCTACTAACCAACACAAGATACAGGATAGATATAAGTGAAACAGAAATGGCCTAATAAATCCGAACCTAGTGCTCCTTGTACTCACCCAGAAACTTAGAGATCGTTGCTGTTCCGCTTGTCTTCTTCTGGAATTTCTGGGATCGAACTCTGGTCCTCAAATCTGATTGGACCAACAACAAGTCTGGGGGCTTTTCTAACCTTCCAACTTCATCTAGCACTCTGACTCTTGTCTTCATGAGGTACGGTTGTGTCCTGAGCACACGTAGATTAATACAGTTATTAGAGATGTTGCCTCATCATTTCATTGGCTAATATGAAATGAAATAAGAAGAAAACGAAAAGAAGGTTCAAAGGAAACTACCTCATATGTGCTAAGAGTATCGAGTCTCAGACGGTGAAAAAATAGGAGACACCCAAACTGCAACAAATAAGCTGAAGCAAAGCAGTGAATAAGATAAAAGCTTGCGTGAGCTCGGGAGCTTCCATACAACACTAAAATGCATGCATGGAGAAGTTGAGAGAAGTCACTCGCAATGAAACCCTTTTCAAGTCTCAGCAAAGCAGGAACACTAGTGACTGTGTTATGGAGAACGGTACCGTGAGGATGGTCCCCTTTATAACGGTAAGGCTCCGCTCCCTTCACGTTTTTTCCCCTCCGCTCGAACGCTCCCTTCACGTTTTTATCCCCTCTGCTCGAACGCTCTCTTCACGTTTTTATCCCCTCCCCTCAATAGAATGTCTTCATTCCCACACAGGTGACAGCTGCGGGAGTTATAATTTGCAGGCAGAAGAACGAGAGAGTCGTGCTAGAAATTGTAACGGTCCAACGTAAGACGCTGGAATTATGATTCGAAGGCAAAAAACGAGTCCAACTACTGGGCTCAAAATTGTAACGGTGGACATGAATTGATTGTCACGTATATTTAAGAAACTTATCTCTAATATCTCTAATATAATTTCTTTTTACATGAAATAAATGGCATCCTATCATCTCTAATATTACATTTATTCGACAAGCCTGATCCCAACGATCTCTTCAGTACCACATTCATTCAACAACTTCTACCTTAATGGCATCTCTAGCATCACAATGAATTTAATATAAAGCAGACATATAAAAAATCACCCTTTATTAATAACTTTTCATAATATTTCATTATGCAAATCTTACTATAATGACTATATATATCAAAAATCAGACAATTAGCGGGAAGGAGTTGAGAACGATCAAGGGTAAGGCTTGTCGATATTATTCACTAAAACAATCCAAAAAATTATGCTCTTAATGTATTAATTAAGATTTTTTTTAAAAAAAAACACTTCAAAAAGAATAGAGATAAATGATGAATAGTGAGTTCGGGATGAATTGAAAGAGATAAACATGAAACACATAGATAATTAGTTATATTAGTACCTAAGAAGCTCCAAATTGGACCAAGATGTTTAAGCTAGGTTTAGAAGAAAAACTATGGATGTTTCAAATGGGAAAGATTCAGGGCTAAGGTTGAGAAAGGACATAGATTAGGTATAATGTATTCATATTTATATCTTTTTGTTTGATGAACATGAATGTTAACATTGTTATTAGTAAAAGTTGGATATAAATACAAATTAGATGTTAAAAGTACATATGTAAATGTGAATATAAGTTGGTTGAGCTTTATGATTGATGACCCAGTCAATATTAATATTGCTAAGTCTAAGGTGAACTAAGTCGATATTGTAGTAATATGGTTAATTATTTTCTCTAGATACTTTTGAATGTAATATAAGATTAAGGAGAATTGCAGATAGAATGGTATGTTTTGGTATTAATTACATAATTATCTATTCATATTTATATTGCTTTTCTTTGGAAATGCATACTAATATTTATATAAAAATGAATTTGGATAGATATAATATAATCCACCTTGCGATTAGAAACAAGGCCCATATGTTGTAATAGCTTTAATATAATGACAAAATTTGTGACAACAGGCTAGTCTTGGGCTATGGATGGATTTATGCTTATTCATATTATTCAATGATGTCTAATATGGTTAATAGCTTGTAGCACCTTGGTTCTATCTAGCACTTTATAGAGAAAGCTCATGAGAGCACATTTGGCTCACGGTATAGGATTGAAGTAACATGGGATTGCATGCATGAAAAAGTTTAGAGAAATCGCTCGCAAAGAACTTCTCTAGTTTTGAGTTCTTTATAACAAATCACTCCCAAAGAACTTCTCTAGTTGGAGTTCTTTATAACCCTTTTCAAGTCTCAGCAAAGCAGAAACAGTGGTTGTGTTATGGAGTGGTACCATGAGGATAACTCCCTTTATAACTACTAGGCTTTGCTTCCTTCATGTTCTAACCCCTTTGCTTAAACGCATCAATAACATGTCTTCATTCCCTGGCATGTGACAACTGCTGAAATTATGATTCCCATGCAGAAGAATAATGGAGTTGTCCAACCCTTGTGCTAGAAATTATAATAGTCCAATGCAAGGATGCTAAAATGATGATTCAAAGGCAAAAGAACGATAGAGGAATCCAACCACTGGGCTCGAAATTGTATCGGTCCAATGTAAGGGAGGGCAAGAATTGATTGGAACGTTTATTCAACAAGGTTGTCTCTAATATCACATTCATTGGAGAAGCCCTGCTTTAAAGCCATGTGGATTTTGATATTTCTTATTCGACAAGCCTTATCCTAACTATCTCTCTAATACCACATTCATTCAACAGCCCCTACCTTAATGGCATCTCTAGTGTCACCCAAATAATTGAATATAAGGCAGACATATATAAAATCATTCTTTGTTAATAACTTTTTTGTAACATTCATTATGCAAATCTTATTAAATGGCCATATCAATAATCAAACAATTAGCTTGAAGGAGTTGAGAGAAATGTTTTTTATCTGTTGCTCTTTGACCATTGAAGGATAAGGTCTATTGATATTATTTGCTAAAACAATTCAAAAAATTATGCTTTTAATGTATTAATTAAGGAATTTTAAAAATAAAATAAAAAAACTTCAAAAAGAATAGAAGCAAATGATGAACCCTGAGTTTAGTATGAATTAAAAGAGATAAGCATGAAAAACAGAGATAATTAGGTGTGGGTATATCCAAAAAGGTTGGAATTGGACCAAGATGCTTAAGCTAGGTTTAGAAGAAAAAACTATGGATGTTTCAAATATGAAGGATTTGGGGCTAGGGTTGAGAAAGGATTGTACGCAGATTAGATATAATGTATTCATATTTATATCCTTTTTTTGTTTGATGAATATGGATGCCAACATTGTTATTAGTAAAAGTTAGATATAAATAGATAAAAATACAAATTAGATTTTAAAAGTACAAATGTAAATGTGAATATAAGTTGGTTGAGCTTTATGATCGATGATCAAGTCAATGATATTGCTAAGTTTAAGGTGAATTAAGTCAATACTTTAGAAATATAGTTAATTATTTTCTCTACGTTCTCTTGAATGTAATATAAGATTAAGGAGAGTTGTAGATAGAATGGTATGTTTTGATGTAAATTACATAATTATCTCTTCTTATTTATATTGCTTTTTTTCTTAGAAATGGATACTGATATTTATATGAAAATGAATTTGGATAGATATAATCTATTCCACCTTGCGATTAGAAACAAGGCCCATATGTTGTAATAGCTTTTATAAAATGACAAAATTTTGTGACAATATTAAGCTAGCCTTGGGGTATATGGGTGGATTTGTGCTTATTCATATTATCCAATGGTATCCAAGTTGATTTAGCCAATAACCTGTATCACCTTGGTTCTACCTATCACTCTATAAAGAAGGCCTATCACTCTATAAAGAAGGCTTATGAGAGCACATTTGGTTTACAGCATAGGATTGAAGTAACATGAGATTGTCAAACCAACGATATCTTATATCCACCAACATGAATTAGATTAAGGTATTTGGAATGTTGGATTGGAAATGAGAATAATTTATATATAATCTAATTGACAGTGTTTACGACAAATTCATATAGGATAGGCTTGGATTGGATTGGCTTCAATTTTTTAAAACACTCTTAATTTTTTTATTTTCAATATAAATTAACATAATTAATTCACTATCATCAACTCAATTAGAACTCATATTTATTCATATTATCTGAGAAACTCTCTTGCTCTTGAACCTAACTTTTTTTTTGATAATTTAAGGATTATCCTAAATATGTTTTTTTTTTGCTAATTTTAAAGTTCATGAATAGGTCAGTCAAACCTAAAATCTGAACATGTTTCATTGCTTTTGCTTAGTAATTTTAAGAGAAACACGAAAGAAATAAGTATATAAAAACAATTAATCCATGTCTAAGCAGCCATATTTACACTTATTTAATTTGATTACACTGGACCGATGGATTCCAAAAAAAAATCCGTGAAGCCCATTCATTAAAAGAAAACCGGTATTAATATTCATAAGTAGAAGTGTTTTGTCCACAATCCAGTCAAGACGGAGGGTCCAATGATATAGGCAATTCTTTTTCTTCATTCACGTAAATTTTGAAAATTACAAATATGAAATTTTTGGAGTACAAATCTCCGCTATTATTATTTTAACTCAGCCAAAAAAGTGATTCATTTTATACAATTCTTTGCCAAAAACGAGATGCTTACAGCAAGTGCCGCACGAGAGCTAGCTCTCAAAAACGCATCGGGAAACCCCTCCTATTGCCGTTGTTGGATCGAGAGAGAGAGAGAGAGAGAGAGAGAGAGAGAGAGATTCTACGCTGTGGACATGTTGGAATATTAAACTTATTTTAATGCACTCTTGAAAGATCAAAGACTTCATGGAAGAAAGGAAGAGTCACTCTTGAAAAGACCAAAGGCTTCATGGAAGAAAGGAAGAGTCACTCTTGAAAAGATAAGATGGTTCAGAAATTTAAAATTGACTCTTAGTATTTTGTAATTGACTCTTAATTTTCTGCAAATGTCTTTTAGTTTTTCTATGCATGTATTAAATAGTGGTATATGAAAGGACATCTAGATGTTTATAAATATGGGAGGTGTTTGCCTATGAAATGTAAAAGAAGAAGAAGATGATGATGAAAATAGACAGAGACCCAAAAGATGTATTCCCTCTAATATCTCCATAATAAGAGAGTGTTATTTTTCTTATTTAAAGTATTCTCCACTTCCATCAATCTGGTATCAAAGCTCCTTGTGTACCCACCTTGTTTCCAACAAGTGGTATCAGAACCTTGTTTTTTTGAGAGGACCAATCTTGAGGGAGATGGCCAACGATGGTGTGCATATTCAAGTTTTCAAGCTTACTAAGGAGAATTATGGGAATTGGTGTATCCAAATAAAGTCCTTATTTGGCTCACAAGATCTATAAAAATTATTCAAGATGGCTACACCAAGCCTACAGCAGAGCAAGAAAGAGGGTACAATCAAGCAAAAAAGATACTTTAAGGGGCTTAAGGAGAAGAGACAAAAAAGCTTTGTTCCAATTATATCAAGCTTTAGATGAGGTGACATTTGAGAGAATTGCTGAAGCAACCTCTGCAAATCAAGCTTGGGATACTCTTTCTACTATCTTTAAAGGAGAAGAAAAGGTGAAGTGAATCCAACTTTTCAACAATTGCGGGGAGAATTTGAAGTCACCACCATGAAGGAAATGGAAAACATCTTTGACTACTTCTCTCGGATATTGGTTATTGTAAACCAATTGAAAAGAAATGGAGAGAAGGTAGAAGATGTTCAAGTGGTGGAGAAGATACTTCGATCTTTGACACCGAGGTTTGAGCATATTGTTGTTGCCATTGAAGAAGCTAATGATGTTGATACACTCTTCATCAATGCGTTGATGGGTAAACTTCAAATTCATGAACAAAAGATACAAAAGAAAAATGAAGCACATAATATGGAGCAAATACTTCAATCCAAGGTGGAGGCAAAAGACCAAAAAGAAAAAGATCAAGGGCTTCAATTGGCCTATAGTAACAAAAGAGATGACGACAACAATTATCATGGTGGTCGTGGTGGTAGAAGCAACTACCGTGGTCATGGCCGAAGCCATGACCGTGGTCAAAGAAGCTATAATGATAGAGGAGGCCAAAGCTCAAATTTTAACAATGAAAGAGGTGACAGAAGAGGTGGACGTGGATGAGGTAGAAGATCAATTGGAGGTCGTAACCTATTAAGATCCAATGTTCAATGCTATAATTGTCAAAAATATGGACACTATAGCTATGAGTGTTGGAACAATAAGAAAAGCAACAACATTGAATCCAACAACCAAAAGGAGAACCGATACTTCTTTTGTCATGCCAAGAAGATGGAGACTTGAAGAATATATGATTTCTTGACTCAGGAGCCTCAAACCATATGTGTGGAAGAAAAGAGCTATTTGTGGAATTGCAAGAGGGGGAGTTTTGTGATGTGAAGTTTGGGGACCTCTCCAAAGTTCCTATCAAAGGAAGAGGTAAAATCATGATTTGGCAAAAGAATGGTAAACCTGATTTCATTTCCAATGTTTATTATGTGCCAAGTTTGAAGAGTAATATTCTAAGTATTGGCCAACTGTTAGAGAAGGGTTATGCAATTCATATGGAAGGACTATCTCTAACTCTAAAAGATTGGAATGGAAAGCTAGTTACTCGTGTCCAGATGGCGAAGAATAGGATGTTTCCTCTTATCTTAAAGACGGAAGCACAAAATTGCTTGCAAGTGGATATCAAGGACCCTTCCTGGCTTTGGCATCGCAGGTTTGGACATTTAAATTTTGGAAGTTTGAAATTACTATCTAATAAGGGAATGGTGAAAGGACTTCCATACATAAATTATCCAAATGAAGTTTGTGAGAAGTGCACACTAGCTAAGCATGCAAGAGCTTCCTTCAAAAGTAGAAAATCTTGGAAAGCAACAAGACCATTACAACTAGTGCATACTGATATATGTGGACCTCTTCCAGAATCTTATGGTGGTAACAAATATTTTATAACATTTGTTGATGACATTAATAGAAAGTAGTGGGTTTATTTTCTTAAAGAAAAGTCGGCTGCACTCTTTATGTTTAAATATTTCAAATCTTTGGTTGAAAAAGAAAGTAACAATAAAGTACAGATTTTCAGATCTGATAGAGGCGAAGAATATATGTCAAATGCTTTTAGAAGCTATTGTGATGAAGAAGGAGTTCGGCATCAATTCACCGCTCCATACTCTCCACAACAAAATGGAGTGGCCGAGAGGAAGAACGGACCATTCTTGACATGACTAGAAGCATGTTGAAAGAGAAGAACCTTTCCGAGCATTTTTGGGCTGAAGGGGTGGCATGTGCAGCATATCTTATCAACCGAAGCCCAACAAAAGCCATCGAAGGTATGACACCAGAAGAAGGTTGGAGTTGCTACAAACCAGGAGTAAGCCATATGAAGATTTTTGGGTGTATTGCCTATACCCAAGTACCACAAGAGAAGAGGAAGAAGCTTGATGATCGAAGCTAAAAATGCATCTTCATAGGATATAGTGAGCAATCCAAAGCCTACAAATTGTATAATCCAATGACAAATAAGGTCATCATCAGTCGGGATGTGATTTTCAATGAAGATGGAGTATGGGATTGGAATGGTAAAGATTCTCATATCAAATATATAACATCTTATAATGAAGCTGAGGATGATACAAATGAGGAAGCTACTCAACCAATCTTGTCACCAGCAAGATCATCTTCATCACCACAAGTTACACCGACTTCCTCAAGAAGTTTTATAAGCCCTGAAGAGTCAACAAGAAAGTTTAGAAGTATTAGTGATCTTTATGATGAAACAGAAGAAGTTGAACAAGTTGAACAAGTTGATTTATATTGTTTATTTGCTGATATTGAACCTCTAACATTTGATGAAGCTAAGCAAAAGTTGAATGGAGAAAAGAAATAAAGGAGGAGATTCTTGCCATAGAAAAGAATAATACTTGGGAGTTGACTTCACTTCCAAAAGGACAAAAGGCGATAGGCATCAAATGGGTGTATAAAGTGAAGCGCACTGCTAATAGAGAGGTAGAAAAATACAAAGCTCGTTTAGTTGCCAAAGGCTACAAGCAAAAGAAAGGGCTCGACTATGATGAAGTTTTCGCGCCTGTAGCCCATTTTGATTCAATAAAGCTCATTTTCTCACTTGCATCTCATCACAAGTGGAAAAATATATCAAATGGATGTAAAGTCGGTATTTCTCAATGGCTACCTTGAAGAAGAAGTCTATATTGAGCAACCTGAGGGCTATATCCATAAAGGCATGGAAGATAAAGTGTACAAGTTACACAAAGCTTTGTATAGATTAAAGCAAGCACCGAGAGCTTGAAATGCTCGAATTGATCACTATCTTCAAGATTGTGGTTTCAACAAATGCTCCTATGAACATGCTATTTATGTAAAGAAAAAAGGAGATGACATTTTAATTATGTCTATATGTGGATGACTTACTTGTGATAGGTAATTGAATGGAAATGATATATGGGTTCAAAGCAACCATGAGCAAGGAGTTCGAAATGATGGGAGAAGACTTGATGTCTTATTTTCTTGGCATTGAAGTAAGGCAAAGTGAAGATGGTAACTTCATTTCTCAAGAAAGTTATGCTAGAAACATTCTACAAAAATTCAAAATGGAGTGCTGCAAAGAAGTAAACACCCCAGTTGCTTATGGAGCCAAGCTTAGTAAAGAAGGAGAAGGAAAGGAGATATATGAAACATCCAAAGGAGTCACACTGGATGGTAGCAAAAAGGATTCTAAGATACCTCAAAGGAACTCTTGATCATGCAGAGTATGTTGCAGCAGCATCATGTGCTTGTGAGGCCATATGGTTGCGCAACTTATTGAAAGAATTGAGTCATTCACAAAAGGAGCCTATGAAGATATATGTTGATAATAAGTCTGCTATTGAACTAGCTAAGAATCTAGTTCAACATGGAAGAAGCAAACACATTGACATAAGATTTCATTTTCTTCATGATCAAGTTAAGAAAGGTATTGTGAAGGTTGTGTACTGTAAATCAAATGCGCAAATTGCTGATATATTTACAAAATAACTCAAAGGTGAAGATTTTCAAAAGCTGAGAAAGATGCTTGAAGTCATGGCACCAAGAAAAAACAAGTTTACGAGAGGAAATGTTGGAATATTAAACTTGTTTTAATGCACTCTTGAAAGACCAAAGACTTAATAGGAGAAAGGAAGAGTCACTTGTTGGCCCAGATAGCAACCCAAGAGGGGGGGGTGAATTAGGTTCTTAAAAAAATTTAGCTCTTTAAGAAAAAACCTTTTGCTTTGATATGAAAGAGCTTAAGTGCAAAGTAGATAAATTCTAATCAAAAATAAATAAGATAGAGGGAGACTAAGAAACAAAGCATGACAAACACAAAGATTTTATAGTGGTTCGGTGTATCCAACACCTACGTCCACTCCCAAGCTTCACTTGGGTCCACACTATAATCCTTTTGATTACAGTCGAGTTGTTTTACAAGCTCACAACTCAAAACTTGTTGTTTCCCTCGGGATCACAACAAACCCAGCTGGTTTTTCAGGCTCACCAGCACATAGCCCAACAACAAGCTATCCTTAGCTTGTACCGAGGTATACTACCTCCATTAATTCAATTCCCTCGATTGAATTAGCAAACACTAATGAAAAATAGAGTTTAAGTACACAGCAGCTCCTCAAATGAGCAAATAAACAATAAACTAAACAAGGATAAGAAAAGCATGTTTGAAACTCTTTGAATGTGTGCTTTTCTTCTTTTCTTCTTTTCCTCTTCTCCTTTGAAAGATTGAATCAGGGCCTCAGCTCAGATTCTTCAGAAATTTGCAGTTGAGAAGTTAAGGATTTGGGGCTTTTTCTATCTTTCTTCTAAAGATGGAAATCTCCTTGATTTGAACTTGAGAAGCTTATCGATTTCTCTTTGAGCTTTCTAAGGTTGATGGATTTGAGCTCTAAGTCTTTCCTCTTGATTTCTCTCTTTTTCACAGAGTATTTTTCTCGATTTTTCTCCTCTTTTCTCTTGTATCTCCTCTCTCTTTCAAAAAAAATGATTTTTCCTTTTTATAGATCTTTTAATCCAGGTTTAGGTGGGAAATATAGCTGTTGTGAGATGTTTGGATATTTCTACGCACAAAGAAAATAGCCATTAGAGGTTAGGTAAAAAGAAATCTTACCGTTGGAGTCCGTTCTGACAGATAAAAAATCCGTTCTTGACAGGTTGGAGTCGGCTCCAACTTTTTAGGTGTCGGCTCCAAGTCAGGTATCCAAAAATAGAAAATAAAAAGTTGTTGAGGAGTCGGCTCCGAGAAAGTTAAGTGTCGGCTGGCTTGGGGTCGGCTCCTAACCATTTGGTGTCGACTCCAAGCTCTGAACTTTGAAAAATTCTTTTGACATTTTGATTCAAAACTTGTTTCTTTATTCCTTTTGATTGATCAAACTTTTTAATCCCTGTAACACTTGTTAAATCTATTAGAAACATAGTAAATATACTCATATCTTTTATTAATCATCAAAATCAATATTGAGTCAACAATCTCCCCCTTTTTGATGATTATAAAAACATTGAGTATATGCATGAGTTAGACAATAAGATTTTCAACTCAAATTTCTCAAATATTTAGTTCTTATAGGTAAGCTCCCCCTGAACGAAGTAGCTTCCCCTATGATACTCAAATTAACAGTAAACTTTTAATGTTTGATTCTAATTAAACAATCATATCAAATTAAGTGCACATATGCCAAATCATTTCTCTCTATATGTAATTCCTATTAATTAAGTTTATTTATTCCAATGCATATACAAATACTTCCAATGCATATACAAATACTTTTCCCTCTTTTCAACTTTTAATGCATATACGACTATCAATTACTTCTCCCCTTTTTTTAATCAACAAAAAGGTTAAGAAGTTTAAAGTTAAATGATAAAATTGAGAGATGCTTCAAAGATCAAATGATATTCATTAAGTATCAAATAAGTTCATTACATAAAGTCAAGTATCATCATATTGCAAAAAAAACTTCATTACATCAAAATTTCAAACTAAACTACACTTCATTACATCAAGACTTTAGTGAAAAGTAAATCAACATCAAACTAAACTAAACATCATCTTTTAATTACATCAAATAACTTCATTACAATGTAATCAAAGATTAGTTCTAAGAAGTCATTGCAAATCTTCTAATATTTTTTCCATTCCTTCACTTTGAGTTCTTACAAATTCCTTTAGTCTTCTATCAACAAATGCACATGCAGTCATAATTTTGTCCTGAAGCTCAACATTGCATTTGGAGTAAGTCTCTGAATCTCCACCAATATCTTTAAGTTCTTCAAAAATATTCTTGAGATCATTCTTCAAAGATTCTACGGAGGCTCCAAGTGTAGATTCAATTTTACCAATTCTTTCATCCAAAGAATAATACATTTCTCTTAAATTCATTAAACTGTTGTCAATTTCTGTTTTCATTTCTTCCTTGTGAGTAGCAAATAAACTTTTAAGCTATTCTAAATGGATATCAGAAAAACCAATAGATGACATAGGCGATGGTATATGTGTAGGAGCTGGAGTAGGTATCGGTGGTGGTGAAGATCTTCTAGGCTCTGATGATGGATGTCTCGCTGATGGACCTGCCTCAGATGGTGCAGTAGCCCTAATATCAGTTGCTCTCTCATCTAGATGGCCTTTCCTTTCCCATCTACCATCCACTTTTACAAACCACGTTCTGTGCACAGTAGCCAAGCTGTAGTAATCCATGTGTCTAAGGTTCTTTGATGGCTCATTGTCAGAAATCACAACTCCTTGACTTCTAAAAACCATGGTTAGGATCATCCCATAAGGTAATGAAGATCTCCTCTTGCCTTCGGCCTCAGCCATATACCATATCATCATTCCAGCAAGATTAATTGGCTGACCCATCAAGATACTATCCATAATCACTATGTCTCGCTCTGAGACATACTCAAAATGGCCAGTCTTGGGAAATAAGATCCTACCATAAATGTTATGTAGTAATCTAAGTTCAAGTGGCAATTGATTTGCCCTAACCTCCTCAAACTCTGTTATTTCTCTTCCTAACATTCTTGACAAAGCATCTGATCTCTCACTGTGAATATCCGCCGCAAGCCCAATGACAGGGATGCTTAAAAGATTTCCTAAAATTTGATATGTGAGATGAATCCTTTTCCTCTTACAGAACTAACTATTCCACCATCTCCCCTTGATAAATTAGATAAAATTCCTTAACTAGGGCTGGATAAGTGGGAACATCTAAAGAACATACCTTATCCAGCTGAGCTCTTTAATTCGTCTACCAATTGCAAAACCCTCAGCTTCAAAGAAATCGAAATCCACCTTTCTTCCCATGGTTATGACTCACCCAGCAAGGATATCTACTTAAGGAGAGGAGGGGCTAGGATTATCTGAGTGAATTGAAGAGGAATCATCGCTTGGGGAAGGTTCACGGATGGGACGCCGAGCCGTGCGCTTCCTTGTAGCCACGGGAGCATCAAAGACCGATCCCCTACGCTTAGGTGCCATTGGAATCTTAGGGAATGGTTGATTTGAGGAGTATTTGGCTTTGGAGGTTTGGAGGGGTTTTGGAGAAGATTTAGAGAAGATAGAAAATGAGAAGGTGTCGACTCTGCCCTAATATAATCAATTTGGGTCCATCAAGTGTCGACTCCCGCAAAGTCGGTGTCGACTCCAAGTCGCTAACACTGTTAGTGCCCGAGCTGGAGTCGGCTCTGCTTTAGCAGGTGTTGGCTCCAAGGTCAGAGACCGAGAGCGACACAGACAAGGTGTCGACTCCATAGATTAAGGTGTCGACTCCACTAACAGTTTCAGATAAAAATAAATGAGTTTCAAACAGTCGAAACTTGTCAAAATAAGGTCAATAAATTAAAAAAATCTTTGGAATGTGAAGAATCAAATTGCTCAAAAGTCTAGATAAATTATCCTTAAAGTCATGAGAGAAATCTCAGGAATTGATTGAATTCTAGATAATCATTCCTTAGGGGTTTCAAAATCATTCCAAAGGATCACAAATTCCTAATTCTCCTCTAAGATAACAAAATCTCTCCTCACTCAAAGGTTTTTTAAATATATCTGCTAACTGTTCTTCAGTATTAACATAATCAAGGCAAATTTCATTGTTAGCTACATGTTCCCTTATAAAATGATATATAATTTTAATGTGCTTAGTTCTTGAATGTTGTATTGAATTCTTAGTTAAATTGATTGCACTTTATTATTACATCTAATAGGAGTTTTATCAAGTGTTATGCCATAATCTTCAAGTTGTCGCTTAATCCAAAGGATTTGAGCACAGCAACTGCAGCTGCAACATATTCTGCTTCAGCAGTAGATAATGCAATCAAATTTTTCTTTTTGCTAAACCAAGAGATTAAGTTACTTTCTAAAAATTGACATGCACCACTTGTACTTTTTCTATCTAGTTTACATCCAACATAATCAGAATCTGAATAAGCAATCAAATTAAGTGTTGAATCTCTAGAATACCATAATTCTACATTTTTTGTTCCACTTAGATATCTTAGTATTCTTTTTAGAGCAATTAAGTGAGATTCTTTACGTTCTCATTGAAATCTAGCACATAAACAAACAGCAAACATGATATCAGGTCTACTTGCGGTTAAGTAAAGTAGAGATCCGATCATACCTCTATAGTATTTTTGATCAACTTTCTTACCGTCTTCATCTTTATCCAATTTGCATGAAGGACCCATAGGTGTTCCAAGGGGTTTGATTGATGCCATTCCAAACTTCTTGAGTATTTCCTTTGTGTACTTTGTTTGGTTGATGAAAATCCCTTCTTTGCTTTGCTTGATTTGGAGTCCTAGGAAGAAGTTGAGTTCTCCCATCATGCTCATCTCGAATTCACCCTGCATTAGCAAATTCTTGACACAAATAATTGTTAGTAGCACCGAATACAATATCATCTACATATATTTGTGCTACTAATAAGTCTTTGTCTTTTCTTTTCAAAAATAGGGTTTTGTTTACATTTCCTCTAGAAAAACATTTTCAATTAGCAATTTGCTTAACCTATCATACCAAGCTCTAGGTGTTTGTTTTAAACCATATAGTGCTTTGTGTAATTTAAAAACATGATTTGAAAATTCATGATCTTCAAAACCAGGTAGTTGTTCCACAAAAACTTTTTCATTTATAAAACCATTTAAAAATGCACTTTTAACATCCATTTGAAATAAATTGATGTTCATATAACATGCAAATGCAAGTAGTAATCTAATTGCCTCTAATCTAGCTACAGGTGCAAAAGTTTCATCAAAATCAATTCCTTCTTCTTGATTATATCCTTTTGCAACTAATCTAGCTTTATTTCTTATTACTATGCCATTTTCATCAATTTATTCTAAATACCCATTTAGATCCTATAACTGAATGACTTTTAGGTCTATCAACTAAGGACCATACATTATTCCTAGTAAACTGATTTAATTCTTCTTGCATAGCTAGCATCCAATTACTATCTTTTTCAGCTTCTTCAATAGTTTTATGTGCAATTTGAGATACAAATGCAAGATGATTATTGATATTCCTCATAGATGATCAAGTTCTTACTCCTTGAGATGGATCACCTATAATCAATTCCTTCGGATGACCATAGGCATATCTCCATTCTATAGGAAGATCTACTTCATTATGATTAGTATTAATAACATCAATCCTAGGTGAATCATTATCTTTAGCTTCTTGTTCATGATCTGAAGATACATCTATATTTAATTTTTCAATATCTCTTTCTAGAATATTTATATCTTCCTCATCATCAATCTTTTCTGAACTTGATGCTAAAGACTCATAAAAAACTACATGAATAGATTCTTCTACAATTAAGGATTTCTTGTTAAATATTCTATAGGCTTTACTAGTTGTTAAATATCCTAAAATATGCCTTCATCAGATTTTGCATCAAATTTACCAAGATTATCTTTTTCATTATTATGAATAAAATATTTACAACCAAATGCATGAAAATAACTAATGTTTGGTTTCCTATTATTCCATAATTCATAGGGAGTTTTCTTAAGAATTGGCCTAATTAGGGCTCTGTTAAGGATATAACATGCCGTGTTTATAGCTTTCGCCCAAAAGTATTTTGGTAGTTTGCTTTCACATAGCATGGTATGGGCCATGTCTTCTAAGGTCCTATTTTTTCTTTCTACAACTCCATTTTGCTGAGGTGTTCTAGGTGCAGAGAAATTATGATGAATGCCATGTTCAATGCAGAAACTTTCAAACAAATGATTTTCAAATTCAGTGCCATGATCACTTCTAAGAGACACTATGGTGTTGTTTTTCTCATTAGTGACTTTCTTGAAGAATTTCAAAAATATTGAAAAAGTCTCATCCTTGTGAGCCAAAAATAATATCCAAGTGAATCTAGAATAATCATCTACTATCACAAGGCCATATTTCTTTCCTCCTAGACTTGTTATTCTAGTAAGTCCAAAAAGGTCCATGTGAAGTAGCTCTAGTGGCCTAGAAGTGGAAACAATATTTTTAGATTTGAAAGAGTTTCTAGTTTGTTTTCCAAATTGACATGGATCACAAATTTGGTTATTTTCAAAATCTAACTTTGGAAGTCCTTTAACTAAGTCCATTCTAATCAATTTTGAAATCAAGTGTGTGCTTGCATGACCTAATCTACGATGCCATAGCCATCCAATCTTATTTACATTAGCATTATCAGCAACTAGGCAATGATTACTTGTAGACAAATTGTCCAAATCAATTAAGTATACATTATCATTTCTATATCCAGTAAATATAATGCTATTGTTAATAGGATTAGAGACAGTGCAGATAGAAGCTTCAAATGAAACTTTGAAACCTTTATCGCACAATTGGCTAATACTAATTAAGTTATGCTTTAAACCATCTACATAAAGAATATTTTCAATGAAAGTAGAGGGAGTTATCTGAATTTTAGCAAATCCCATAATCTGGCCTTTACCATTATCACCAAATGTGACAACTCCTCCTCTTTTATCCTCAAGGGTGATGAATTGCTCCTTGTCATCTGTCATGTGTCTTGAGCAGCCGCTATCAAGATACCACTTTCGTTTTGATCTTTTGGCCGCAAGACACTCCTGCAAAGTAATCAAACTTTCTGTTTAGGTACCCAAGCTTTCTTGGGTCCTTCATGGTTAGTAGCAACAAAGATTATTCCTTTCGAAACCCATATTTTCTTTCCTTTACTACTTAAATTCTTGTTAATTTTTCTAAAATTGCATTCATAAGCTTTATGTCCCTTTTTGTTACAACAATAACATGAAACATTATTTTTGTCCTGTTCTTTTCTAAAAATTTTTTAACATACTTTTGTTTCAC
This sequence comes from Calamus simplicifolius, assembly GCA_900491605.1. NCBI lineage: Eukaryota > Viridiplantae > Streptophyta > Magnoliopsida > Arecales > Arecaceae > Calamus > Calamus simplicifolius. The sequence continues at coordinate 29,425 of UESW01002914.1, forward strand.
ATTAGGACTATAACCTAATTCGGCTTTATCAAATACAGCTCTTTGATTACTTAATAACAAATTAAGTTTTTCTGAGCTATATGTAAATTTATCAACTATGTTTTTATATTTATCAACTTCTTTCTTTAAGCTACATTTTCATTAGAAATTGACTCTTTATCTTTTAACAAATTCTTATTTTCAGATTTTAATTCTTCAACTTCATGTGTTAGTTTATCCTTTTCCTTGACAAGATTTGAATTATCATTTTTTAAAACTTTGCTTTTCTTTTTCAAAATTTTGAAATCACTAACTAATTCATTAAATGCATCAAGCAATTTGTCAAAGGTAAAGTCATGAGTTTCGGTACATACCTCATCGTCTTCTTATGCCATAAAGCAAATGTTTGCAACTTCCTTTTGTTCCTCCTCGGATGAGGATTCTTCACTGTGCTCCATGTTGCAACGTATGCCTTTTTCTTTTCTTGTATCCCTTTTTCAATTGAGGACAATCATATCTAAAGTGCTCCAGTTTCTTACATTCATAGCATATGAGGGGGTCTTTCTCTTTATCCTTGTCCTTTTCTTTTTCTTTTTCACTATCCATCTTTGTTCCAAATTTTTTCTTGTGGAAGGGTCTCCTTCTTTACATAAATCTTTTGAATTTCTTAGCAAAAATTATAGTCTCCTCATCATCATCATCTTCTTCATCATCACTGCTGCTCTTTTCAATTTATGCAGCTTTGAGGGCAATTATTCTCTTATTTTTGACCTCTTCCTCTTGATGTTGCTTCATGGTCAGTTCATGGGTCATCAATGATCCAAGTAGCTCTTCCAAAGGTAATGTATTTAAATCTTTGGCTTCTTGGATGGCAGTTACCTTTGCTTCCCATGATCTTGAAAGAGACCTAAGGATTTTACGAACCAATTCAGAGTTAGTATAGGTCTTACCAAGTCTTTTTAAACCATTCACAATATCAGTAAATCTAGTGTACATGCATGTGATAGTTTCATTTTGTTCCATGCTAAACAATTCATACTTATGAACAAGAATATTAATCTTAGATTCTTTGACTTGATTAGTACCCTCATGGGTAACTTCTAGTCTATCCCAAATTTCTTTTGCGGAAATACATGTAGAAATTCTATTAAACTCATTAGCATTTAAAGCACAATATAAAACATTTATGGCCTTAGCATTGAGCTGAGCCATTTTCCTATCGTTCTCATTCCAATCCCTTTCGGGTTTAGGAACTATTGAACCATCTACTAAGTGTGTGGGTGTGCTAGGTCCATTAGTGATTACACTTCAAAGCTCATAATCTAAAGCTTGAATAAAAATTCTCATTCTAGCTTTCAATAAGAATAATTATAACCATTGAATAAAGGAGGTCTATTGGTAGAATGACCTTCAGCATATGAAGATCCAGCTTGAGCTGCCATTTGGATCTTTAACTCTTGATCGTTGGATCAAACAAGAAATGAGCACAAGCTCTGATACCAATTGTTGGCCCAGATGGCAACCCAAGAGGAGAGGGTGAATTGGGTTCTTAAAAAAATTTAGCTCTTTTAAAAAAAAACTTTTTGCTTTGATATGTAAGAGCTTAAGTGCAAAGTAGATAAATTCTAATCACAAATAAATGAGATAGAGGGAGACTAAGAAACAAAGCACGGCAAACACAAAGATTTTATAGTGGTTCGGTGTATCCAACACCTACGTCCACTCCCAAACTTCACTTGGGTCCACACTATAATCCTTTTGATTACAGTCGAGTTGTTTTACAAGCTCCCATCTCAAAACTTGTTATTTTTCTCGGGATCACAATGAACCCAGCTGGTTTTTCGGGCTCACCAGCACACAACCCAACAACAAGCTATCCTTAGCTTGTACCGAGGTATACTACCTCCATTAATTCAATTCCCCCGATTGAATTAGAAAATACTAATGAAAAATAGAGTTTAAGTACACATCAGCTTCTCAAATGAGCAAATAAATAATAAACTAAACAAGGATAAGAAAAGCCTGTTTGAAGCTCTTTGAATGTGTGCTTTTCTTCTTTTCTTTTTTTTTCTCTTCTCCTTTGAAAGATTGAATCAGGGCCTCAGCTCAGATTCTTCAGAAATTTGCAGTTGAGAAGTTGAGGATTTGGGGCTTTTGCTATCTTTCTTCTAATGATGAAATCTCCTTGATTTGAACTTGAGAAGCTTGTGGATTTCTCTTTGAGCTTTCTGAGGTTGATGGATTTGAGCTCTAAGTCTTTCCTCTTGATATTTCTCTCTTTTTCACAGAGTATTTTTTTGATTTTTCTCCTCTTTTCTCTTGTATCTCCTCTCTCTTTCAAAACGAACGATTTTCCCTTTTTATAGATCTTTTAATCCAGGTTTAGGTGGAAAATATAGCCATTGTGAGATGTTTGGATCTTTCTGCACACAAAGAAAATAGCCGTTAGAGGTTAGGTAAAAAGAAATCTTACCGTTGGAGTCCGTTCTGACAGATAAAAAATCCATTCCTGACAGGTTGGAGTCGGCTCTAACTTTTCAGGTGTCGGCTCCAAGTCGGGTATCCAAAAATAGAAAATAAAAGGTTGTTGAGGAGTCGGCTCAAGAAAGTTAAGTGTCGGCTCGTCGCTTTCGGGGGTCGGCTCCGCAATCCGAATGTGTCGGCTCCAGAAATGCTCATAAAAACACGCTCTCTGTTCTCATGTTAGAGTCGGCTCCAGAAACTTAGGTGTTGGCTCCCGAACTCTTAGGTGTCGGCTCCCGAATACTGGGTGTCGGCTCCGAAAACTGAAACTGAATACGCTTCTCTGTATCTCAGGTTGGAGTCGGCTCTGAAACTCTGGGTGTCGACTCCAGACCGTGCCAAAATTTTAGAAAACTTCTGATACGCCTTGGGGTCGGCTCCTGACCATTTCGGTGTCGACTCCAAGCTCTGAACTTTGAAAATTTCTTTTGACATTTTGATTCAAAACTTGTTTCTTTATTCCTTATGATTGATCAAACTTTTTAATCCCTGTAACACTTATTAAATCTATTAGAAACATAGTAAATATACTCATATCTTTTATTAATCATCAAAATCAATACTTGAGTCAACATCACTCTTAAAAAGACCAAAGGCTTCATAAGAGAAAGGAAGAGTCATTTTGAAAAGATAAGATGGTTCAGAAATTTAAAATTGACTCTTAGTATTTTGTAATTGACTCTTAATTTTTTGCAAATGTCTTGTAGTTTTGTATTAAATAGTGGTATATGAAAGGACATCTAGATGTTTATAAATATGGGAGGTGTTTGCCCATGAAATGTAGAAGAAGAAGATGATGATGATGAAAAATAGAGAGAGACCCAAAAGATGTATTCCCTCTAACATCTCATAATAAGAGAGTGTTATTTGTCTTATTGAAAGTATTCTCCACTTCCATCAATCTGGTATCAAAGCTCCTTGTGTACCCACCTTATTTCCAACAGGACACGATGAACGGGCTGTTCCGCCTACCGGAGATGATTGAGAAGATCGTGTTCCCGATGGCGCCCAGGAAGCGAGGAGAGGGGCTTCAGCGGGGTCCCCGTCGGCATACTTGAGCCATCGCTGCTAGGTTCGAGAATGGAGTGCTCACCGTCGTCGTGGAGAAGCTTCCACCGCCCAAGGGCAAAATCGTGGGTGGCCATATATAGCTCGAAGAAGTATTTAGAGGACGAATCGATTTGTAATGAAGATATATAGTTGTAGTCTGCAACTTGGAGGATTATCCTGTCTATCTTCATCCTTCCCAAGTAGAAAGCCTGAAACTCTTGTAGCTTGAATGCATGGAGTGACATGGAACTCGATCGCATATCGAGGTTGAAGTCGAGGACAAGGACGGTGGTCTGCCGGTAGCTGATGGAGGCTCAGCCTCGTCTGGGTCAATGGCAGGTTCGGCACAGGAGGTGTTAGATCTATATGAAGTAAAACAGAATTACGGCCTAATAAATCCGAACCTAGCGCTCCTTGCACTCGCCCAGAAACTGTACAGGAACTTCTTTAGACGTTGGAGCTCTTTATAACCCTTTTCAAGTCTCAGCAAAGCAGGAACAGTGGCTGTACGTGTTATGGAGAACGGTACCGTGACGATGGTCCCTTTTATAACCACTAGGCTCCGCTCCCTTCTTGCTTTTATTCCCGCTGCTCGAACGCCTCAATAGAATGTCTTCATTCCCTGGCAGGTGACAGCTGCCGGAATTATGATTCGCAGGCAGAAGAACGAGAGAGCCGTCCAACCACTGGGCTAGAAATTGTAACGGCAACGCAAGGACCGCTGGAATTATGATAAGAACGACGGAGGAGTCCAACCACTGGGCTCGAAATTGTAACAGTCCAACGTAAGGGAGGACAAGAATTGATTGAAACGTTTATTCAACAAGCTTATCTATAATATCACATTTATTGAAGAAGCCCTGCCTTAAAGCCACGTGGATTTTGATTTTTTTTTTTTACATCAAATGAACTGAATCCTATATATCATCTCTAATAATTTATTTATTCAGCAAGTCTTATCCTAATGATCTCTTCAATACCACATTCATTCAGCAGTCCCTACCTTAATGGCATCTTTAGTGTCACCCAAAGAATTTAATATAAGCGGACACATATAAAATCATCCTTTAGGACCAAAAATCAGACAATTAACTAGATGGAGTCGAGGAAAAGTTTTTATCTGTTGCTCTTTTAATTATCGAAAGATAATGTTTGTTGATATTATTTTTAAAAATAAAAAACTTCAAAAGGAATAGAGATAAATGATGAACCCTAAGTTTAGTATGAATTTCAAGAGAAGCATGAAAGAGATAATTAGGTGCAAGAGTTTCCAAGTAGTTTTGAATTGGATAAAGATTCTTGGGGTAGGTTTAAAAGAAAAACTATGGATATTTCGGGATACAGGGCTAGGATTGAGAACGGATTGTATGGAGATTAGACATTAGTATTTATATTTATCCATTTGTGTTTGGCAAATATGGATGCCAGTATAGTTATTAGCAATAGCCAGATATAAATATATATAAATACAAATTATATGTTAAAGTACGCATTTGAATGTGAATATAAGTTGATTGAGCTTTATAATCGATGACCAAGTCAAAGATATTACTAAGCCTAAGATGAATTTAGTCAAAAATAATTTTTTAAAATATAAAGCAGACATATAAAAAATCACCCTTTATTAATAACTTTTCATAATATTTCATTATGCAAATCTTACTATACTGACTATATCAAAAATCAGACAATTAGCTGGAAGGAGTTGAGAACGATCAAGGGTAAGGCCTGTTGATATTATTTACTAAAACAATCCAAAAAATTATGCTCTTAATGTATTAATTAAGAATTAAAAAAAACACATCAAAAAGAATAGAGATAAATAATGATGAACAGTGAGTTCGGGATGAATTGAAAGAGATAAACATGAAACACAGAGATAATTAGTTATATTAGTATCTAAGAAGCTCCGAATTGGACCAAGATGTTTAAGCTAGGTTTAGAAGAAAAACTATGGATGTTTCAAATGGAAAAGATTCGGGGCTAAGGTTGAGAAGGGATTATACGCAGATTGGGTATAATGTGTTCATATTTATATCTTTTTGTTTGATGAATATGAATGTTAACATTGTTATTAGTAAAAGTTGGATATAAATACAAATTAGATGTTAAAAGTACATATGTAAATGTGAATATAAGTTGGTTGAGCTTTATGATTGATGACGCAGTCAATATTAATATTGCTAAGTCTAAGGTGAACTAAGTCGATATTGTAGTAATATGGTTAATTATTTTCTCTAGATACTTTTGAATGCAATATAAGATTAAGGAGAATTGCAAATAGAATGGTATGTTTTAGTATAAATTACATAATTATCTATTCATATTTATATTGCTTTTCTTTGGAAATGCATCTAATATTTGTATAAAAATGAATTTGGATAGATATAATATAATCCACCTTGCGATTAGAAACAAGGCCCATATGTTGTAATATCTTCAATATAATGACAAAATTTGTGACAAATAGGCTTGTCTTGGGCTATGGATGGATTTATGCTTATTAATATTATTCAAACATGTCCAAGCTAATATGGTTAATAGCTTGTAGCACCTTGGTTCTATCTATCACTTTATAGAGAAAGCTCGTGAGAGCACATTTGGCTCACGGTATAGGATTGAAGAAACATGGGATTGCATGCATAAAAAAGTTCAGAGAAATCACTCGCAAAGAACTTCTCTAGCTTTGAGTTCTTTATAACAAATCACTCCCAAAGAACTTCTCTAGTTGGAGTTCTTTATAACCCTTTTCAAGTCTCAGCAAAGCAGGAACAATGGTTGTGTTATGGAGTGGTACCATGAGGATGGCGCCCTTTATAACCACTAGGCTTCGCTTCCTTCACGTTTTAACCGCTTTGCTTGAACGCATCAATAAAATGTCATCATTCCCTGGCAGGTGACAACTGCTGAAATTATGATTCGCATGCAGAAGAATGATAGAGTTGTCCAACCCCTGGGCTAGAAATTATAATAGTCCAATGTAAGGATGCTAAATTATGATTCAAAGGCCAAAGAACGATAGAGGAATCCAACCACTGGGCTCGAAATTGTATCGGTCCAATGTAAGTGAGGGCAAGAATTGATTGGAACGTTTATTCAACAAGCTTGTCTCTGATGTCACATTCATTGGAGAAGCCCTGCTTTAAAGCCATGTGGATTTTGATATATCTTATTCGACAAGCCTTATCCTAACTATCTCTCCAATACCACATTCATTCAACAGCTCCTACCTTAATGGCATTTCTAGTGTCACCCAAAGAATTGAATATAAGGCAGACATATATAAAATCATTCTTTGTTAATAACTTTTTAGTAACATTCATTATGCAAATCTAGTTATTAGAGAGACCTGATCGGAAGATGAGATGTTGCCTGATCATTTCATTAATTGGCTAATATGAAATGATATGAGAAGAAAAGGAGAAGAAGACGGGTCAAAGAAAACTACCCGATGTGTGCTAAGAGCATGGAGTCTCAGACGGTGAAAAAATAGGAGACACCCAAACTGGAACATATAAGTTGAAGCAAAGCAGTGAATAAGATAGAAGGTTGCGTGAGCTCCGGAGCTTCTATACAAGACTACAATGCATGCATAGAAAAGTTGAGAGAAATCACTCGCAAAGAACTTCTTTAGACGTTGGAGCTCTTTATAACCCTTTTCAAGTCTCAGCAAAGCAGGAACAGTGGCTGTACGTGTTATGGAGAACGGTACCGTGACGATGGTCCCTTTTATAACCACTAGGCTCCGCTCCCTTCTTGCCTTTATTCCCGCTGCTCGAACGCCTCAATAGAATGTCTTCATTCCCTGGCAGGTGACAGCTGCCGGAATTATGATTCGCAGGCAGAAGAACGAGAGAGCCGTCCAACCACTGGGCTAGAAAGTGTAACGGCAACGCAAGGACCGCTGGAAGGAAACGACTTAGTCCATCGGAGACGGTGCACTAAGTCGCGCACCGGCGCGCGGCATTGACGCGCGTCCGTGCGGACGCGCGTATCGAGCGCGACACGCGCGTCCGTACGGGCGCACGACCAATGCCGCGCGCCGATGCAGTCTTCCTGCAAAAGACTTTTCCCCGCTGAACAACAGAGGAGTCCAACCACTGGGCTCGAAGCAACAGTCCAACGTAAGGACCAGAATTGATTGAAACGTTTATTCAACAAGCTTATCTATAATATCACATTTATTGAAGAAGCCCTGCCTTAAAGCCACGCGGATTTTGATTTTTTTTTTTTTTACATCAAATGAACTGAATCCTATATATCATCTCTAATAATTTATTTATTCAGCAAGCCTTATCCTAAGGATCTCTTCAATACCACATTCATTCAGCAGTCCCTACCTTAATGGCATCTTTAGTGTCACCCAAAGAATTTAATATAAGCGGACACATATAAAATCATCCTTTAGGAATACTTTTTGATAATATTTCATTATGCAAATTTTACTACAATGGCTATATCAAAAAATCAGACAATTAACTAGATGGAGTCGAGGGAAAAGTTTTTATCTGTTGCTCTTTTAATTATTGAAAGATAATGTTTGTTGATATTATTTTTAAAAATAAAAAACTTCAAAAGGAATAGAGATAAATGATGAACCCTAAGTTTAGTATGAATTTCAAGAGAAGCATGAAAGAGATAATAGCTTTCATATAAAAATGAATTTGGATAAATATAATTTGATCCACTTCATGATGATTAGAAACAAGGCCCATATATTGTAATAGCTTTCATATAATGACAAAATTTTGTGACATATGGATAGATTTGTGCTTATTCACATTATCCAATGGCATCCAAGCTCGTCTATTTAATAACTTATACAATCTTGGTTCTGTTTAAGCTCATGGAGCATGTCTGGTTCATGACATGGGATTGCCAAACCAATGTTACTTTATACCTATAGGAATGGATTCAATTAAGGTACGTTTGGGATGTAGGATTGGAAGTGGGAATGATTTTGATGCAATCTAATAGATAGTGTTTAGGACACATGCATTTACAATAGGATTGGATTGGCTTTGATTTTTTTGAAATATTATTTTTCCATTTATCATATAAATTAATACAATTAATTCATTATTATCAACCTAACTAGAACGGTCAAATTTATTCATATTACTTAAGGAGCACTCTTGCACTTGAGCCTAACTTGATTTTTTTTTATAATTTAAGAATTCCCTAAAATGCCCTTTTTGATAATTTCAAAGTTCATGAATCGGCCTATAAAACCTAAAATTTCAACATGTTTTACCACTTTGACTTAGCAAATTACATGAAACAAACAAGTAAATCAAAGCAACTCATCAACGTCTAAGTGACTCTTTATACAATTATTTTGTTTATAATAGCCTGTTCGATTCCAAAAAATTTCTAATTCTTTTTTGTAATTTTCTTTTATCTTCAATTTTCTTTAACCCTAGTAGAAGCCAAATGTTTATACTAGAATTTAAATATAGCTTTGTGCCCATGTACATGCATACAAATAAAGGTTTTTAGGGGAGAGATGCTCGAAAAGATTCAAATGTAGAATGCAACATAATTAAGCATTCCATCTCCATCCAATGAACACATATGCCAAGATTCAAATGTAGAATCTTGTCCAAGAGATGTTGCTAGACCATTAATCTAAGCCTTGCCTACATGTCTGATCACTTGATTGATCATCCAAAGCTATATGTATATTTGATATGGTTAGTATTGATTTTTGAAATGCAATACAAGAGAAAAATTAGCAACTTTCTCCTCAAAATAAGGCTTAATCTGCTATATGTGAATGGAGTGATAGATATCTGAAATGATAATAACTTCATCTTCAATGTGGAGATCTTTTTTCGCTTTTCTTCCTATGGTCAAGCCTAATACTTGGGTAGCACTTTCAAGACTCAAATCTAAAATCTTCCCAGAGGTGGTATTCCATCAGGCTATTGTTCAGTTCACAATTAAAATTTTCCTCCATATCTAGTAATTTAATTTTATGGATCATTCTTGAGACTGGATGATCTTATAATTAACTTGTGAATGAGCCTTCTACGGATTGGACATACCTGGTTTTCCTCTTCTATTATTCCACAAAACCAACAAAAAATGTTGATAGATGAGTAGTATAAAAGAAGAACAATATGCCAAAATACTAGTTTATATTTTCTTCCTTCATTTACATAGCATGATCTCATACCTCTTTGCACATATATAACAAGTAGCACTATGTCCACAAGAAGTAAAGAAACAATTATCTTTCATCATAATAGATCACATGTATCTTCCCATCATACAAGTCCTCCAAGATGAAGGGCAAACCTGATTCAAGCTCCTCTTTAATTATTCCATATGTGCAAGGAATCTCCTTTCTTCGCATTTGATCAGTCTTTGTTGTTGCCCTTCCTACTTTGTCTTGTAATGTTTGCTTAGAATCACAAGTTTCTAGATATTTCAAAATCATGTACCTAACAACAATGACAAACCTTGCAAGAAGAGAATAAGAAATAATAAACTAAAGAATGTAATAAATTTATTAATACTAATACTAAAGGCTAAGATGACGCTTGAATCTAGCCTTGGGTCTTCCAAACATAGGATTGGATTGCCAGCCCAATCGAATCCCAACCATACCATCATACCAAACACATACAGACATCCCAAACTAGTTGCAATTATAAACCCTAGTAGCCCTCTTATTTTTAATCAAACTGGAAAGTGGGCCTTTTGTTCTCCCAAGGAGGGGGAAATAAAAATATTAGACTCTTGCTTCGTTATGCAATGTCAAAATGTCCTGATGTGTGAGTATTATTCACCATATCATTTGCATTAGCAAGAAAAATGTAAAGGAAAAAAACTAGTCTGTTATGCATCATGTTCTAGCTTTATATAAATTCTCTTTTTTTTCATCACATGTTTGCATCCAAAAGAGAGTTGGAGATGGAATTATAATGGCTAGGCGACTTAATGCACTACCTATTTGAAATCGTAGTCATCAAATTTACTGGGAAACCCATTCAGTTCAACGTCTCTTTCTTATTCATTATTAATTGTATACCAATTATCCATGAAAAATTTATGAAGCTCAGTGTATCAGGCTATATTGGTTCATACTAGGCATTTATATGGAATGTTCTACAACTTCAACATGAATCTGCAAATTATGCAGATAAGTGTTTCTTTTCTAGTTGTTATGACCAACATAGAATTTTAATTTTATATGTTGCATGCAGAAGTTATGCAAGTCCGTCAAGGCTAGTCCCAAGCCTGGGTAAAGGAGAAGGATTGCGTTAGGTAGCTGACAGCTAGCGTAAAACTTCGTCAGAATTCTTAAAATATGAATCTAGTAAATTAGACTATGCGAAAGGGCTAGGACATTTCCGTTAAGAGGCGTGTTGCATCTGCCTTCGGATGTTTCAAAAAATGGGTAAGGAGCACGCACCGATGCCCGGGTACAGTGATAAGTGAGCAAGATTTCTATACTATGGACGAGTGTGGGTAAAGAAGTTAATCCATGATAGTCAGCATAGAATAGCAACATAGAACATAGGAACACTAACAGGTAAAACTATAGAGATAGTGGGCACTATGATTAGGAGAAAACTAGATATAATATACTTACAAAAGACTAAATGGTTAGGTGAAAGGTCTAGAGAAATAGAGAATATAGGATATAAATTATATTATACTAAAAAATATAAAAATAGAAATGAAGTAGAAATAATTGTAACAAGATTTTAAAGAATATGTTGTTAAGGTAACTAGGAAAGAAGATCAGATTTTATCACTGAAACTTATAATCGAGAATAATATATACATAATTAGTGCATATGCACCATAAGTAGGATTAGACCAACAAACTAAGATACAATTTTGGAAAGACATGGATGAAGTATTGCAAGAAATACCATAAAAAGAAAAGATATATTTAGAAAAAGATTCTAATAAACATATAGGTAAACAAAGGGATGGATATGAAATGATACATGGAGGATATGGATTTGAAGATAGGAATGAAGTCGATGTGAGATTATTAGATTTTGTAGTGGCGTATGATCTAATAATAGCAAACATTTGTTTCAAAAAGAGAAATGAACATTTAATAACATTTAAAAGTGAATCTAATAAAAGTTAAATAGACTTTTTTTTAACTAGAAAGATAGATAAAATAATATGCAAAAATTGTAAAGTTATTTTAGAAGAAAATTTAACTTTACAACATAGAATAATAGTAGCAGACATTTGGATAATAATAAAATCTAGAGTCAAACATAAAATTATTAATTCAAAAATTAAATGGTAGAATTTGAAAGAAAAAAAATTAAAATTATTTAAAGAAAAGTTGGTAAGAGTAATGATTGAGTATAGATAGTGATCCCAACTTAATATAAAAAAAAGCAACTAAATGTATAAAAAACTTAGCAAAAGAAGTTTTAGGAGAATCAAAAGGAGTAGGACTAGTAGGAAAGGAAACTTGATGGTGGAATGAGAAAGTCCAACTACCATTAAGTTTAAAAGGACAAACTATAAAATTAAGCAAGAGGCTAGGGATGAAGAAAATCTTAAAAAGTATAGGGATGCAAAGAAAAAAACTAAAAAAGTGGTAAGTAATATCCAATGATGATTTATATAATAGACTAGATATGAAAGAAGGTAAAAAGACTATATATAAATTTACAAAACTAAGAGAAAATAAAACAAAAGATATTGACTATATTAAATATGTTAAAGATGAAGATAAAAGAGTCTTAGTAAAAGAAATAGAGATAAAAGAATGATGAAAAAGTTATTTTAAAAATTATTAAATAAAAATAATTTAGTAAATTTAAGGGTAAAAGGATGTTATAACTTAGGAGTAACAAATGAGCATAAATTTTTTCTTAAATTAGTATGCTTGAGGTTAAAAGGCTTTGAGTAAAATAAAAAATTACAAAGGCATTAGGACCAGATGCAATCCCTATGGAGGTTTGGAAAGGCTTAGAAGAAATTAGAGTCATGTGGTCAACCAGTTTATTTAACAGGATTGTAGCAACTAAAAAATATCGGATGATTAAAGAAAAAGTATATTAATACCCATATACAATAATAAAGAAGATTTTTAAAACTATAAAATTATAGAGAGATTAAGCTAATGAGTCATACAATAAAATTATGGAAGAGAGTAATAGAAAATCAAATAAGAGCTGAAACTTTGGTGTCAAATAATCAATTTAAATTTATGCCTAAAAGATCAACTATGGAAGCTATTTATTTATTAAAAAAAATTGATGGAGAGATATAAAAAAAAGGCATTTATATGATTTTTATTGATTTAGAAAAACATATGATAGAGTACCTAGAGAAATAATATGATGAGTATTAGAGAAAAAATGAGTTATCAAAAGGTACATAGAATTGATAAAAGATATATGATAGAGCAATAACTATTGTTAAAATAATAGGAGAAACTAGTGAGTTTTTAATTACTATAGGTTTACATCAAAATCTTTCTTAAGTCCGTATCTTTTTGTATTAGTTATGGATGAATTAACCAAATATATTAAAATGATATCCCATGGTATATGTTATTTGCAGATAATATAGTTGATTGATTAAACTAAATCTGGAGTAAATGCTAAGCTAGATATTGGGATAGAGGCTTTAGAATCTAAAGGTTTTAAGATTAGTATAAGTAAAACTAAATATATAAATATAATTTTAGTGGGAGTAGAAATATAAATAAAAAATAGTAAAGATAGCAAGCCAAGAGAAATCAAGAAGTAAAAAATTTAGGTATTGGGATCAATTATCCAGCAAAAGGTAAAATAGGTGAAGATGTGAATCATAGAGTTAAAACAGGATGGATTAAGTGAAGGAGTGCTTCGAAAGTATTATATTGATGTGGCTGATCCAACATCGTCAGAGTAAACGATGAAGGCAACTGACATAGTCCTACCTCGGCCCCCTCGGCCCCCGAGGCCCCCTAGGCCTCCAAGGCCCCTTCGGCCCTGGACCACATCCCCTCGCCTCGAGCTTCCGCCGCGGCCTCGGTCTCGCTTCCATCCGGTCTGGCCCCCGAGACTAGCAACCTGCTGCTCGAGCCGCCTGACATGCCCATGTGGCCCACCAACCGCCTACAGCGCCATGTGGTCCACCACTCACCTATAAAGTGCATGTCCATACCTCATAACGGTGCACCTGACGCAACCAGTCTGCCTGCCACCCATAGACCCATGCTTGGCAGGTGGCAAGCGAGGCGGGACACCTCTGACATGCCCAGTATCGATTGCGACCTATCACTATCAGCCTTGCCTTTCGTCCGTTATCGGACAAAGGCACCTCGAAGTCAGCAACCTTTTGGAAACGAGAAAAAGAGACCTTCGAACAGGTATAAAAGCCCACACTCACGACGAGGGAAGGATCCTGAACTCTAGTTCTCTAGCTCTTTTCTCTAGTTAACTCTTGTCTATTCCCGAGTCGCTGACTTGAGCGTCGGAGGGTCCCCACCGAGCAACCGGTCTCGGGAACTTTCTTGCAGGAGTTCGCGGAGGAAGATCTTCGTTCCCCGGCGTTGGAAGAAGGCGACTTGGCGTCAATAGATTAGCGTGCCTGGAAGGGGGTAAAGAGAGAAAAGCTTTGAACCTATCAGCGACAACTTCTCTTTTCCCGAGCTCTCAGCAATGGTGATGACCCGTGCGCAAGAGGTCTCCACCAGTCATGCTGGGGGGCAGCGTCAGGGGCTGACCCCTGGCGGTCGGCCCCTCCGCTCCCCTAGCCGACGTCCCTGCACCACCATCGCAGCAGCTTCAAGAAGACCAGCTTGCCACCCTCACCATGCAAGTTCAGTCTTTGGTGGCGGCGGTCCAAGTCCTGTAGCAGCAACCGACGGCCGTGCAGCAGCCGGAGCCGCTCCCGCCAGTTCTAGGAGTGGCCCAACCTAGCCAGCATTCTTCTCGGGGAGGTCTCCCATCGAGAAGCTTTCCACCGCCATACTTCGCCCATGCCTCACCACTGGGAGGCCTCCAAGAGGCCCCGGTCCCCTCTCCATGCCAGTGCTTCTCCTAGGCGGCGGCACGGGAGGAAGGCGGAGCGCCCCCGTCAACATCGCCACCATTCTTCCCCCTCCTCAGAATCCTCGAGGGAGGGGTCCTTCAACGGCGAATAGCCCGCTGGGCTGAACGTCGGCTCGATGAGTACAACCAGTGGCTAGAGGAGCTCAGCCGCTGGATCACCAACCCACCAGAGGCGACTATGACAGCCAGCCGCCGCTGTCCTACCGCATCATGGAGGAACCAATATCAACCCGGTTCCGTCTTCCTCAGCTGGACCCGTATGACGGGACCACTGATCCTCTGGACCATTTGGAAAGCTACAAGGTCCTCATGCAAGTCCAGGGGCAACCGATTCACTTCTCTGCATCGCCTTCCCCACCACCTTGAGGAAGGCTGCCCGAGCCTGGTACTCCCGCCTACGCCGCGAGTATTAACTCCTTCGCCAGCTGGAGAGGGCCTTTTTGGCCCATTTTGATGCCTGCTGGAAGATACCCAGGGTGGCAGACAGTCTCTTCTCCATCCAGCAGAAGGGTGGCGAGTCCCTGGGGACTACGTCGCCTGGTTCAAAGAAGCAGCCCTGGAGGTCTACAACCTCGAGGACTCCGTGGCCACCTTGGCCTTGAAGCGAGGGCTCCGTCCCTCCGCTTTGTGTACTCCCTCGATAAGAAGCTGCCCGTCTCTTATGCCGAGCTCTTGAGCCAGGCC
The DNA here is from genome assembly GCA_900491605.1 of Calamus simplicifolius. NCBI lineage: Eukaryota > Viridiplantae > Streptophyta > Magnoliopsida > Arecales > Arecaceae > Calamus > Calamus simplicifolius. The sequence continues at coordinate 44,691 of UESW01002914.1, forward strand.
CAAAAGTACATCCGCATCGACGAGGCTGACTCCCCCGGTGCGAGGCTAACGGAAGCACCATCAAGAAGCCGGCTCATCCTGAGCCTATAGAAGTTCATCCCAGGAGGCCCGAGCCTCCCCACCAACCAAACAACCGTCCTCGGGCTCCTACACCGAGGGACCCCGTTCACCCCCCCTGCTTGCTCCCATCTCTCAATCTTGCTTGAGATCGAGGGAGCCATACCTGCTGCGCCCTCCTCCGCTGAACCCGAAGATCCCCCACAACAAGAACCTGTACTACCGCTACCATTGAGACCATGGCCATGACACCAACAACTATCGGCACAGAAAGATCGATGTACCATCGATACCGAAGATCGGTGTACCACCAGCTCCCAAAAAGTCTGAGACCAGCTCGGCACAGAAAGACCGATGTACCATCGGCACCGAAGACCGGTTTACCACCGGCTCCCAAAAAGCCCGAGACCAGCTCGCATAGAAAGATCGATGTACCATCACACCAAATGGTGTACCACCAGCTCCCAAAAAGCTCGAGGCCAGCTCGGCACAGAAAGACCGATGTACCATTGGAACCGAAGACCGGTGTACCATCGGCTCCCAAAAAGCTCAAGCCCAGCTCTGCACAGAATTACCATGTACCATCAGCACCGAAGACCGTGTACCATCAGCTCCCAAAAAGCCCGATGCTAGCTCGGCACAGAAAGACCGATGTACCATCGGCACTGAAGACCAGTGTACCATCGCTTCCAAAAAGCCCAAGGCCAGCTCGGCACAGAAAGACCGATGTACCATTGGCACCGAAGACTGGTGTACCATTGGCTCCCAAAAAGCCCGAGGCCAGCTCGGCACCTCAAGTCCAATGTAACATTGGCACCGAAGACCGGTGTACCATCGGCTCCCAAAAAGCCCAAGGCCAGCTAGGCACTTCAAGTCCAATGTACCATTGGCACCGAAGACCGGTGTACCACTGGCTCCCAAAAAGTGAGTCTTCCTCGATGGTCCAAGGCCGATGCTCCATCGGTCCTCCCTCGGTGGTCCAAGGCCGATGTTCCATCGGTCCTCCAAAGCCCGAGTCTTCCTCGGCGTCTTGAGGCCGATGTTCCATCGGTCCTCAAAGCCCGAATCTTCCTCGGCATCTCGAGGCTGATGTTTCATCGGTCCTCAGAAGCCCAAGTCAACCTCAACGTCCAAAGGCTGACGTTCCAATGGAATAGAGTTCCCCGTTGGCACAGGATCGCTGCCCCATCGACGCCTGGTGGCACGGGGCCGGCATGGTCCCTGCTCAGCCTTCCCAGGGTTCCGGCCCTACTTAGCTAAGTCAAAGTCACTCGCGAATGGGTAGAAGCTGCCCCTCGATGCCGACGAAGCCCCTAGGGTCCCACGTCGGCAATCCGAGGATTCAAATGCGACACGTTGCAGTTAGCTAAAAATGATTTCATTAATGCTAAGGTGTTTACAAAATGCGACTGAGTCGGACTTTACAAAAAATTTGAAGAAAATTACAAGTTCACGGGTCGGCCACCGCGGGCTCGTCGTCGGATGAGGCCACTTCAGAGAAGCGCTCCGGCTCAACCTCTAAAGCCTAAGGAAGGTTCAGGTCCCGGGCTACCTTTTCCTTCCACATCGGAACCCCTGGAGATAGGCATCTGCTAAAGTTTTGGCCAGTTCGTCCGCGTAGCGTTCGAACGCCCAGAACTCTTCCACGGCCCTTGTAGCCCTAGCTTCTGCGGCGGCCTCCATATCTTTGATCTTGGCCTCCCTCTCTGCGGCCAGGGAGGCGGCCTCCCTCTCCTTCTCTTCAGCGTGCTCTCCCTCTTTTGACGCGCGTGGCCCTAGACTCGACCACTTGGATGGCAGAGCCTAACTCGATGATGTAGAGGTCTCGGGCCTCGATTGCGCTCTCGACCTCCTCTAGTTGGTTTAGCGCCGCCCGGAACGTTGGCATCGACCTCTGCTCGGGTGGTGGCCTCCTTTGCCTCGGCAGCGTGGTCAGTTCTTACGCCTCCAGGGCCCTTTCTGCCTTGGCACGGGCCTGGGCCTCCTCGGCGTCCCACCGGGCCTGGGATAATGGCCTTCCCTTTGTCGATCATGTCCCTGGTGGCTCCCAGGGAGTTTGTCACCTGCATTCAAAAGTCAATCATGCAAACCATCGGATATTTGAAGCCAAGGGAAAAAGAGACTTACCCGAACGAGGGCTGAAGGCTTCCCTGAAGAACCTGGATGCCCCCAGGTGCTTGAGCTCCTCCTGGAACTCGGGCAGGATAACCTGGGACATGAACCGCTCTGCTCAACACCCATCATTCATAAGGGAAAATCCTTAGGGGATCGGTTCGACCCTGCTCCCCTCGACTGCTTTGGTGCCCTCGGGCTCGATGTGCGGGGGCTGCCCGCATTTCCTATGGGGGCAGGCTTGCCGCCACTGGTGGCCCCACATTTTGGCCCTACTCTGCCTCGCCGAGGTTGGCTCGGTGGGCACCTAAGGCTCCTCTGTCTTCCCCTCGACCCTCACCTCCTCCGGTGGGGTGTCAATTGTCAGATCCACCTCTGTGCGGCCGAGGGCTCGGGGCATGCGGGTGGCAGGGAGACTCGCACTGCCAGGCGCTTGGGTACCGGGGCCTGCTGCCCCTCGCTCGGCCCTTCCTGGGCCCTCATCCTCTTAGCGGCGGCCCTCTTGAGTTTGAGGGTCGGAAGCTTCATCACTGCACAGCATCGGTCGGAGTTAGCAAAAAAAAAAAAAAAAGAGAAAAAGAAAAGAAGATAGAGGAAGAAGGCAATTTGGTTAAGTATGGGGATGCCTGCTACTCACCACCCCGAGTGGAGACCCCCACAAGTCGAAGATTCTCCTCGTCAGGAGCCGATTGCATTTGGGGATGTCGGCCGTTAACAGCTGCCCCCAGTGCTTCTTTGTCCCCCAAGAGTATGGTGGAGTTCATATTGGGCCGAAGGTCAGGGTCCCCCCACCCAGGCTTGATTTGGTCAAGGTCCGCAAAAAAGAATCGGGATTTCCATCCCTTGACAGAGGAGGGGGAGGTAGAGTTTGAGGACACGGCCGGGTCGGGGCTGGAACAGCCACCAGCCCGCCTGCTGCCGAAGGGTATAGAAGCTGCAAAAGAGGGAGAGTCTGGGCATAATCTGGAGGTGGTGACAGAGGACTATGAAAGCACAAATGGTCCGAAGGGAGTTTGGGACCAGCTGAGTGGGGGTCAAAGAATAATAGTCCAAAAGATTAATGAAAAAAGGATGGAAAGGCAGATGAAGGCCCAGCCTAGGGTAATCTCGTATAGGGCTACCCTACCGGCCGGAGGAGACTACCCTGTCGTCGGGGGTCGGGAGGAAAAGCCCGATATCTTGAAAGATTTGGTAATGGGCCTTGATATTAGCTAGGTCCTGGCCCATTACCGTGGAGGCCCCCGTCGGGGATTCCGCCCCCACCCTCAAGGAGGTACCGACCACCACCTGGCGCCTCCTCTCTGGAGCCTTGCCGGTGGCTGCCGGGTGTCTCCTCGCGGGAGCCCTGCAGTGACCTGCCATCGGGCAATAGGAAGGCGGTCCTCCGGATCGAGGACCATGAAGGAGTGGGAGATGCAAAGGCATGGAGCCTCGAGGGAGAAATGTGGTCGCTGGGGGAGGGAAAAGAAGACCAGGAGGGTAAGGAGGCCATGGCAAGGGTTCGAGGAAGAAAAAGGAAGGTCCAGGAGGGGCAGGAGGCTAACCTGTGAAAGAAAATGGTGGACCTAGTTCTCAGTCGCAGGAGAGGTTGAAGGCCAAGGAAGACGAAGACAGCTGAAGCAAAGTAACGAAACTAGCCCTTCGCCTACTTAAAACAGTTTCAAATTATCCTGCCTCACCTGCCCAGCCATGCGGACTCCAGCTATAGGCTCGATCACCTCGGCAGGCGCCCGATGTGTGAGACGATCCGCCTTCGGCCAATGAGGGACACCGCTGACATCACGTCATGATGGCGATGATGGCGACTGCTTTTCATGGATTTTGAGAGGACAACCTCGCCTCGAGGACGATCACTGCAGATCGGATGAACGACAATGACTACCCCTTCACATCCCCTAGGTGCCGTGCTAAGTTATCGCAGCACACAGAGATACGTGTCCAAGGGTGGTTGGCCGTAGATGGAGATCAGCCACTCGGAAGGTGACACCCCTTTCGCCTTGCAGAGATGGGCCCGCTTCGTCTTAGGGGGAGGGGCATTTGATGTGACTGATCCAACATCGTCAAAGTAAACGGTGAAGGCAACTGAAGTCCTACCTCAGTCTCGTGGGATGGCCTCGGCCCCGAGGCCCCCTCAGGCCTCTGAGGCCCCTTCGGCGGTAGCCCCCCTCGGCCTCCGAGGCCCCTTCGGCCTTTGAGGCCCCTTCGGCCCCAGACCTAGCATCCCCTCCGCCTTGTCCTCGAGCTTCTGCCTCGGCCTCAACCTCGAGCTTCCGCCTCGGCCTCGTCTCAAGCTTTCGGCCCAGTCTGGCCTCCGAGACTGGCAACTTACTACCTCGAGCCGCCTGATATGCCCACGTGGCCCACCAACTGCCTGCAGCAGCCACGTGATCCACCACTCACCTGCAAC